>JAPDNY010000003.1:67181351-67191714 GCA_029375565.1 Gekko gecko
TTGGTGTAGTGGTTAAGTGCGTGGACTCTAATCTGGGAGAACCGGGTTTGATTCCCCACTCCTCCACTTGTACTTGGCTGGATGACCTTGGGCAAGCCATAGTTCTGATAAGAGCTGTTCTTGAAAAAGAGCAGTTTCTGTCAAGAGCTCTCTCAGTCCCACCTACCTCACAGGGTGTCTGTTGTGGGGAGGGGAGGGGAAGGGAGTTTGTAAGCCGCTCTGAGACACCATTGGGTAGTGAAGGGCAGGGTAAAAATCCAATCTCCTCCTCCTCCTCCTCCTCCTCTTCTTCTTCTTCTTCAACACAGTTTAAACAAAACAGCATACGATTTACCATGTAGAGTCAGAACATGCTCAGTATTCCATATTCTGCAAGAGGTATCCAGGGAGGTTCACAAGGAAGGCAAACTCAACAGTGCAAAGATTCTGATGTACAATATCAGAACATGGACATAACTACTAACCACACAATACAGCTATCCCACATCTATTTCTCTAATTCATTTTAGAAGTCCTTTGTGCAAATTGCCCATTTAACAGGCATTAAAACATGCTGGGACACTGGGTAGGCAAAGCTGAACTGTTTTCATTGTCAGAGGTCTAAACTAGACATGGCAGCATCCTTGTGGCCATGATGAGGACACCATCCGCATTTTAAATTCATTGTAAAATGCCACAGGGCCCAGTATGGCAGGCTGAGGGGCTCTTGTTCCCCTCTTCCCTATCAGGCGCCAAGCTTCTACTACCCCCAGCTGTTTTAGCCCTTGAAAAGGCAAGGAGAGGGAGACGTCAGTGCCACACATTTTCAAATTACCTTGCAGCATTTAAAAACCACTTTAAAATGGCAACGGCACCCTTGTGACAGCCATGAATTTACCGTCACATTTCGTTTGGCCCTAACTGGCACCAAATGTCCTCCTAACATGCTGGTTAAAAATGATGATTCACACAGAACAACTACCATCCCCCCACCCCCACTCCGGTGTGAAGTCCCTTATTGCAGTGGTGAATACTAATATGTTTTGAAGGTTTTTATAATATTTATAATGGCCAGCCAATTAAATATCAATGTTGGATGAATATCTCATCTTAAAAGTACAGTACTTTCTATGTAATTATTATAGGCAATAATTATGATATTCCTCTGGTAATTTCATGAGAAAAGTGGGGTGTTTTAGATACAGGCCATAAACAACAGAGCCTACTGGGAGGTATAGTATTCTAGGACAGGAAACAGGAAGTAGAAGGTTGGAGTTTTGGCCTAGGCTAGAGTTGCCAACCTCCAGGTGGGGCCTGGAGATTTCATGGAATTAAAGCAGATATCCAGATGACAGAGATCAGTTCCCTTGAAGAAAATGGCAGCAGCAGAGGGTGGGCTGTATGGCATTATAGCCTGTTGAGGTCTCTCCTTTCCACAAAATCCACCCTCTACACACTATACCACCAAATCTCCTGGAATTTCCCAACTCCAGTTTGGCAGCTCTCACCTAGGCTGCCTTGTTGAATGATGGTGCTATAAATATCCCAATGAACTTTAATGTAACCTATTCATTTTGCAGTAGCAACTTTTAAATTCTTCCATGTTTTCCCGTGGAATGGGGTTTATTATGGGATGAGGGTTTGCTGTTTATGACTCCGGTTGCAAAAACAGTAAAGACAATAAATGAATATTCATTTGTATATCTTGCGTTTTTCTTTCCTTTATATATGTGTTACTCTTTTATGTATGTTCTTCTTTGAAATCTTACTATAGGTTACACATGACCTTTCTCAGATTCTACAAAATACAATAACCACTGGCTTGATTGTCATACATAAGTGATTGTAAAGAACACATCTGCCAATAGTCTCAAATTATTCAACAAGTAAAGCACTTAGTCAAAAAGAGTCCAATTTTGAAGTTGTTGCACATCCAAAAAGATTCCAGTTTTGAAGTTGTTGGATATGCCTCTGGTATAGTACGCTTTGGATTTCTTCATCAACAGCCAAACATGATCTTTAAGGCCTGAGTTAATGCCCATTCATCTTATTCTGACATAAGTCTTGTCTTAACCATGTTATTAGTGCAACCCTTGCAACTTTATGAAATTTCTACAAGCCTGAAGCCTTCACAGAAAGGTTGATTTGCCTATTAGGAGACATGTCCACCTCAGAAGACTACAAAGAAGTTGCACCAAAGTATTTTAAAGCCAAGCTTTAGAAGCAACCCTTTTACAAATGAAATGGCTTAATGTGTTTCCAGAGTTACTTGCAGTGCAAGATTTGAAAATAATGAGGCAACATATAATCTTGAAGTGTCCTGAACCTCCCCAATATTACCTCAGTTACATTAGCAAAAATCTTGGCTCTTGATCCAGCTAGCATTTCATCACACACCAGAACACCAGTTCCTCCTCACTGGATAAAGACACTGATGAAGAGGAGTCTGAGGTTCTAGAACCATCCCATAATGCTCAGGAATGCTTTAGGGTTCAGAAACCCTCTTTGATATTCATAAGGAACCCCAAGAGACTAGGTCAGTTTTCTCACCCTGGGAAATAGCTCTGTCTTCTTTCTCAGACTTGGACTACAAACCCCCAACCTCAGACCCAGTTGCCACCCCTGAGGTCCCAGGGGCATTTTCACTCATGCTAAATAATGCCGTTTCAATCCACTTCAGTGACCATTCGCAAGTGGATTCTGCCATTTTACACAGTAAAATACAGTTGCAAAGTACATTGAAAGTATGTTATTTAGTGCGTGTGAAAGTGTCTTCTCAACTGAATTCTCAAGCCCCACAAGGTCAAGAAGCATTCCAGCCTTCATGGGGCACACATCACTATACCCATGTGTGGTGTCCGTAAGACCAGTAGTCTGTTCCAAAGAAGTGGAGCTTCCATCCTTGCAGGAGTGGTTTCACCTTAGTCCATCTTCAAGCTTTGCTGGAGCAACAGCCAAGCTTCTTATTCTGTTGAACTGAGCCTCAGTATCCCCTCCCCCCAGTCCTGCAGTAGTAGAGACTCTCCCTTGACTCAGTTGATGTCAGCCTCAACCAGGACACATTAGTTGTGACAGTTCTAAAGAAAACAAAGTAACAGTTTAGGCATGGCTAACTTCCATTGCAGGATGTAGGATGGTAGAGTGCAGCCTGATCTCATCAGATCACGTGAAGCTAAGCAGGGTCAGTGCTTGAATGGGAGACTCCCAATCAATGTTCCCTCTATTTTTCCCCCTTACTAAGCAGAGCAGTTCACGTCATGAGCAGGATATAACTGCTGTAATCTGAAAATGGGCAAAGGGCAGTGCAAGACCCTAATAATGAGCAGCCCCTCACACATGCAGCTTAGAGGGAACACTACCTCCAATGAAGTCTTGCAGAGGAAGGCAAAGGCAAACCACCTCTGCTTAATTACTTGCCTTGTAAAAGCTGTGGGGCTGCCGTAAGTTTGATGTGACTCGACAGCCCTTTGCACATACAACTTCCATTGCAATCAATTGGATGCAAGTCAGAACAGTGAACATTTAACAGCTGCCTGGCAACGGGTAGGAAAGACATGGGTGAGGATATGGGGGGGGGGGCTATGATTCTGCCTGCAGTGTCACACACCTGACAAAAAACTTGAAGTGACACAGGTAGCTCTAGGACTCACTGGAAACTCTGTGGTTTTATCATTGAGCTTCCAGCAATTCCTAGAGCTAACCTATGTTGCTTCTGGGTTTTTTTAATGGAAGTGATGTGACACTGAAGCCAGCATTTAATTTTTTTTCCCCTCCCACCACCACTCTGAGTGGCAGCAGGCCACAGGAGAAGGGGTGAGGGATCCCCTGCCCAGCCTAGGGACTTGGCAGCTCTATTTTTAATACTATCTAGTCTACAACCATCTAAATGTGCCTTTGCTTCTAAATTAAAATTCTAGTAAGAGATGCTGGCATCAAGGAATTTAAAAAAATTAATTTAATAAAATGTATGGCAACGGTCCATACCACAGAACGCAGCATTTATGTTTTAAAAAGGGGGGAAACCCACATGACAGATTCTTTGAATTAAAAAAAAAATTGCTAGCTGTGAAGAAAATCCATTCAGATATTGACCTAATGCTTCCCAAGAAAACCACATTAGCAGATGGCATCATGGGGGCAAATACCACTGAGGCTGAGAAAGCTAGGGTGGTTTATATAAATGTGGATGATAGATCACTTTCCCCCACTTAATAGGCAATGTTTTTTTCTTTTCTTCTTAATAGGAATAGCTTTAATTACTCTCTCTAGCACCTTTTCCCCCTGCTTTCCTTCACTTCATTTGCAAGAAACCTCCATCTAGCTTATTTACATGTGAACAACGTGGAGCATCATGTGGTGGGTTCCTAAGCCAGACACTGAATCCCATTCAATTCTCATTTCCTCTTTGACAGCCGCCATTGAATCAATCATGTTTGCCATGCCCTCTTCATGACCACCTATGAGATCCCAAATCACTTTTCATCTACCATGTCAATCACACTCAGACCATGTCCACTTTTCATTACAAGCACACTGTCATGTGACTGGCTAATCTGTCACCCCCTGACAGTGGTTAGTGTGCCAATTGATTTAATTAGCAATCAATTAGCTTGTTACTATTGGAAGTAATTACCTTTTATAGAGCAAAGAGTACAGCTGGCCACAGCACTAAAACTCGGCTAATAAAACTGCTTTTAACACCCCTCTCTCTATGCAAAATCACTAGCTCACAAAGACTGGGAGAATTATTGGTGACATGCACATGGCTTGGAGACCCCAGGGGATTTCTTTCTCCTTTCTTATTATGCTGGCAGACTTTTCCATTAATGGGCCACAGTATTTGTGCTTTCAGAAAGAAGATCTTGTTAGAGATGTTGTTAATGCATAAATTATTTACTTTGACTGAACAGGGTAGCTAATATTTGTTAATGACTCTGGGCACAGTCCATTGCAAAGTTCTCTCATGCAAACCCTTTGGAACTGCCGTAACCTTTTGCAAAGCACAGGAGTCCTTCTCATTGGCTTGTGCTCTGTGCAGCTTAAAAATTATGCATGGAACAGATCTTTGATGGGGATTTAGCTCAATGATACAGCAAATGCATAAGGTCCCAGTTCAATTCCTTATCACTTCAGTTAGGACAATCTCAGAGAATAAGTGGTGGGATACTCTTTTCTGTAACTGCTGTCTTGGACAACTGCTGCTGCCAGTCAGAGCAAATAATACCCAGCTAGATGGACCAATGATCGCACGGTGTAAAGAAGCTTTGTATGTTCAACTTTACAGTGGACACGTTTAAAGACATTTCTGCAACTGAAACTGGCATCAAGCAGATTATTGTAAACTGTCAGAACATTGTAAATATACGACGGGACTGCATACAAATTTTCTTTGCACTACAAAATTATCCAGTTTAAAACTAGGAAACCAGTTACCACTAAATTGAGTGCACAGTGATTCAGGTTTCAATTCCATGCCCAAAACAGTGGAGCTGGTGCATTGATAACTTTGTACTGGGCTAGGATCAAAGTGCCAGATCTTCAAAGACTACTGGTGTCTCATTGATCCCAAAGTATTTGAATAGGTTGGAATTTTTTTTTAATGAAATTGTGGAGATGTTGATGGGAAGAGGGATAGTTTGTGTTTTCCTCTTTGCTGTCTGTTCCCAATCTGACTTAAAGAAGATAATTAATGTTTGTCACTTCCGTTACCCAACATGCACATTCATAGATTTTAAAAACCTCCTACCTTGCCATTTCAAATGCTGGTGCAATTGTACGTATCCTGCCTGTCTGCCATTAAATTCAATCTGCAAAATACTCCCAAGGCACACAATGACTCGCTACATTAGCTCTGTGGTGAACAGAAGAGTCAGTAATGAGATGAGTAAGTAGACTTGTACTCCATTCATCATCCTGTTTGCTTCAATATAAGTGTTCTTTTATCAGCAGTATTGGTACTGATGTCATCACACAAGGCATAAATCACAGCAAATGTGACAATGTCCTATTAAGGGTCATGGTCTAAAATCATTATTGACAAATTAAAGACCACAGTTAGCCATTTTTCCCAGTGTATTCTCATTTTGAGATATGGTTAGCACTTTATTGAAGAACGCAGATTGAATAGTCATTTATAGCTAGGAGTAGCTAGGAGCATTAACATACCAGTCCTCATACTCTTTTATCCAAAAGGAACATAACAGAGATTTTTAAAAGGCATGGAATTAAGAAGTTAAAATTTGATCAGTGGAACCTTCTTGGGTCAACATACGGGGCTGTTTTTTATGATTTATTTCATTATGGCTGAAAACCTCTGATCTGAGAATAAGACCTACTGAATACAATGGGACAGACATCTGAACAAATGTGCCCAGGAACAGAATGCAAGGCACTTGTATGCGTGGTGGAGAATCTTGTGTAATAAAATTGGCTTAAGAACATAAGAACAGCACTGCTGGATCAGATCAGTGGTTCACTTAGTCCAGCTTACTGTCTCACACAGTGGCCAATCAGTTTTTTTGGAGGGCCAACAACAAGGCATAGAGGCTGAGACCTTCCCCTGATGTTGCCTCCTGGCTCTGGGATTCAGAGGTTTAGTACCTCTGAATGTGGAGGTTCCCCTGAGTCACCATGGCTAGTAGCCACTAATAGACCTATCCTTCATGAATCTACCTAATCCCCCTTTAAAACTGTCATTCCTATGGCCATCATTACATCCTCTGGCGGCAAATTCCACATTTTAATGACTCTCTGTGTACAGAAGTATTTGCTTATTTGTGAGACTTCTTTCTAATATTTATGTGGATGGGTCTATCAATGGTTATTAAGTAGGACAGTTAAATGGCAGTACCATGTACAGAGGCAACATAATTTTCAGTACAAGGTGCTGATGAAAACTAACAGGGAAGAACTTCTTTGCCTACTTGTGAATACCCAGGGACATTTGGTTGACTGCTGTCAGATCTAAACTGATCCAGCAAGACAGACCGTTCTTATTTTCTTACAATGTAGTGTGTATTCGCCTTATAATGTGACCTGGTACAGTCTACACATGAAGACAGTTCCATTTCAGATTTGTTACTATAAACCAGCTCTTGGGTTACCAAAACACACACGGGGGGCTTCCAGTGAGCAAATAACTCCAAACATTACTAGTCACCATTCGTTCCCCATCCGGGGAAGACTTTTGCAACTTAAATAGATCCTGAAGACTGTGGCTGTTCAATACAGAACTATGAATGTTTAGCTGTTGTTTTTTTCTTGGTAGAATGTATTCCTGGGCAAGTTATATCCCTTAAATCAAGACCAATCTAAGCAAGTTCAGCCATGTGGTATTTGTATCTCTGGCTGCTGCCAGGCCATGCCATTGAAATTGTGAAAATTGAGATGTAGAGCACACCTCTGGCCGTCTGTTGTCCAAGAATGATGTAATGACTGTCTTGTTTAGGTGTGGCAGGAAAAGGGTGGTGTGGTTAATCATAGGCTCTTCGCTCTAATATTCCCTCTGTTAGGCCATTCTTGGCTTTCAAATCTGCTCAGCTCTGTAATTCCACATATTAGGCAATGCAATCCTTTATAATACTTATACTTCACAAACTAAATTAGATATTATTATAACAAAAGGAGACAATAGTAACATGAAATTGAAGTTATCCAACACTTGTTGGCTTAGTGTTGGGAGGGGTCAAGGATGTAGAACTTAACTGAATACATAGTTCATTTTGAGCCAATGGGAACAGCTGAAAGACTTGGTGGTGTTTTGCAAGAATACTCCTTGTGTGGCAGAATCAAATTATTTGTGTAGACTGAGCATCTGGGAAGTCCAAGTTCCACCTCCGCCACAGACTTGTTGTAAATAGAGTAATTATCTTCGTCAGTTTTCCATCTATAAAATGGGACTGGTTGTGACCTATTTTAAAGGGCTATTATAAGGCTGAACACACCAAAGATTACAAAGGGCTTTGCAAATTATAAGTGATTAAAGAAAACAAAAAAAAAAGCAATAGAAAGATGAAGTTTAACTTCTCGTAGGGTGTGTGCATGAGACAGAGAATGAGAGAGAATTTTTCAGAAATACTGAAACTGGAGTTGGGGATTTTTTTCCCCTCCAGAAAAAATAACCAGGAAATTGGGAGGGGGGATGCATATGTAATATTTACTTTCTTATTGAACCTAAATATACCACTTCAAGAGAATAAAATGCATCATTCATAGCAATGTTAACATATAACTTTGTACTATTTGGTATATTTACACAATCTAAATCCTTCCTGATGCAGTGCCCCATTTTGTTCGTAGAGAGTCAGTGGGACAAAGTCGGGATCTGCATGAAGAGTTGTAAATCACAAGAAATCACTGCTGCTTTGTCCATTAACAGAATGTCACTGCATTGGAAGAACTGTCAATTAGCTCCTTGATAGTATATTTACATCACTCAGTAGTCACATTAATTGTGGACAATAGGACTCATAGACTCATAGAGTTGGAAGGGGCCATACAGACCATCTAGTCCAACCCCCTGCCCAGTGCAGGACCAGCCTAAAGCATCTCTGACAAATATTGGTCCAGCCTCTTCTTGAAAGCTGTCAGTGAAGGGGAGCTCACCACCCCTCTAGGCAGCTGATTCCACCTTTGAAGCACTCTGACCATGAAAAAGTTTTTCCTAACATCCAGCCAAAACCTTTCTGCATGTAATTTAAACCCGTTGCTTTGGGTCCTATCCTCTGCTGCCAGCTGGAACAGCTCCTTGCCCTCCTCCAAATGACAGCCTTTCAGATATTTAAAGAGAGCAATCATGTCCCTCATCAATTTCCTCTTCTCCGAACTAAACATTCCCAAGGCCCTTCGCCTTTCCTTACAGGGCTCTGTCTCCTGATCCCTGATCATCCTTGTTGCTCTCTTCTGCACCCTCTCAATTTTGTCCACATCCTTTTTGAAATGAGGCCTCCAGAACTGCACACAGTACTCCAGGTGTGGCCTGCCCAAGGCAGTATAGAGGGGCTATGACCTCCTGTGATTTCGATGCTATGGCCCTTTTAATACAACCCAAGACTGAATTTGCCTTTTTTTTGCCACCGCATCACATTGACTGCTCATGTTTAGTTTACAGTCCATATCCTCCAAAATGTGCAGCAAGTCTATCATATACATAGGCATTACCGTTCTTTAATGCTGTAGACCAGAGGTGTTAAACTCATTTGTTATGAGGGCTGGATCTAATATAAATATTACTTTGTTGGGCTGGGCCATGTGTGCCATAAAATGTAATGCTGGGTATTGGAGGTATAAACTTTTAAAAAGACACAGGCAAACCCAATTAACGATATTATTTTTTACTCAAAATACAAACAAAAGCAATTGACTCCTAGGAGTGAAAGCAATTAATTTACTGAGGAACCCCCAAAAAGCTGCAATAGATGTTAATTATATGAAAGACTGTTTTTTTCATCCAAAGGATACCATAAGGCGGGGGTATCTTACATTTTCATACAAATTAGTAGCTTTTTGTATATATACCACTTTTAGGAGATGAGTTATCTTCATTGCAAGTACATAAGGTGGTTTTTCAGCACACACACCCAATATGCCCAGCCTCAGCAACCGAGCATGACCATGATCCATCTTTCGCTCTTTGTTTCGTCTCTTCCCCTGTCCTACATCTGAGGATTTTGAGGAGGCACACTAGATTTTCCCCTCCAATGCCTTATCCCTAACAACAACAACAACAACAACAACCCTGTGAGGTGGTCCAGGCTGAGTGACTGGCCCTGGGTAACCCAAACGACAGGGCTCTGGCTCAGGAGGGGGGTTCTGAACTTGGGTCTCTGAGATCCCCCCGCTACACTGCCAATGCTCATCTCTCCTGTATTTCCCACAGAAACAACAGGGCTGAGGGAAAGGCCTGATGGAAAGGCTGTTTCTGAAATGTCCAAGGGGTGTTTTTTTGTCCTCCCATGACCCCTTTTCCTTCATGGGCTGAGAGCAGTTGTGGGGGAGAAGGGAGGTCACCGTCCCCCATCCTCCCTGACACTCACTCTGCCTCTGGGCTCCACAGCTGTTTGGACATGTGGCAGTGATGGTGGTGCCCCTTTCCCCCTTCATTCCTTCACTTGCTTCTGAGGCTGGGGTGTCTTTCCCCTCAGAGAAGCGTGCACAATACAGCCTAGTTGCCTCCCAGTCCAGCCTTCCTCCTCCTCCTCTCTCCTCTGCTGGCCCCATTCCTTTGGTGGTAAACCACCATTCCATGCACCTGGTCTCACCAACCCCCCCCCCCCAGTAGCTGTTTGGTGTGGGGATGGCGGAGCCGGCCACTCAGCTCCACCCCCATGTAGTGGCTTTGCCAAGCCTTCCTGAGCTGTGGTCAGAGGAGGCAGGAGAGCAAGGA
>JAPDNY010000003.1:67191814-67220811 GCA_029375565.1 Gekko gecko
GATGTCTTGACCAGGCCCTCCATGACCTGCAGCCAATCCTGTTGAGATAACACACTTTCCACTGCTAAGACTAAGATTTTCCATTTTCCACTGGTAAGACTTTCTACTTTCTACTGCTAAGCTACATAAACTACTAGCAATACAGATTCCCTGAGTCCCTGTGCCCATTCAGCCCTGTTCTGAATTTGTGAATGAATGCAAATTCAGTAATCTCACATTATAATCTCCCCCTTGAAGCGTCTCTGAGGTCATCTGGAAAAATCATCTATTCTTTTGTGTAGGGAACGACCTGTTTGCCCGATGTAAAGAGTAGAAGGGCATTGCTGACACAAGATGGCATATATAAAGTTGGAAGAATGAACAAGTGAATGAACCTGAAATGGTATGGCTGATGTTGTTAGGTCTGGTGGTTGGGTTGTCAGAGTGAATTTGGTGACAGAAATGGCATCTTAGTTTATTACAGGCCCTGGTCCCAGAGTCAAAGGTTGGAGGATGTTTTAAAAACAGCAAAATAATTAAGGAAAGCAGCTAGATGGAATAATTGTGTTATAACAGGTGATTTTAACTACCCACACTTTGGTTGGGTTAATATGTGTTCAAGTCAGGAGAAAGAGATTGGGTTTCTAGATACTCTCAGTGACTGTGACATGGAGCAGATGGTCACTGAATCCACTAGAGGGAGGTGATCCTGGACTTGGTCCTAAGTAATGCTCAATACCTGGTGAGGGATGTCAATGTGATAGCACGGTTGGGAACAGTGACCACAATGCTATTAAGTTTAGCATTTGTGTAAACAGGGAGTTGCCCAAAAAGACCAACACAACCACATTTAACTTTAGTAGGGGTAACTTCTCTCAAATGAGGGGGCTTGTGAAGAAACTGAAAGGAAAGGTAAGGAGGGTCAAATCCCTTCAGGAAGCTTGGAGACTAATTAAAACTACAATCCTAGAAGCTCAGATAAAATGTATACCACAGGTTAGGAAAGGCACAAATAGGTATAAAAAAAGGCCTGCATGGTTAATGAAGAAAGTAAGAGAAGCACTAAAAGATAAGAAGGATTCCTTTAAATGGTGGAAGGATAGTCCGAGTAAGATAACTAAAAGGGAGCAAACACTTTGACAAATAAAATGCAAGTCAGTGATTAGAAAGGCAAAAAGGGACTATGAGGGACATATTGCAAAAAACATAAAGACCAGTAATAAAAATTTCTTCAAATACGTTAGTAGCAGGAAACCAGTCAGGGAGGCAGTGGGACCCTTGGATGACCAACGGGTAAAAGGCTTACTAAAGGTTGATAGGGAAATGGCTGAGAAGCTGAATGCATTTCTTGCCTCCGTCTTCACTGTGGAAGATGAGAAGTGCTTGCCCATTCCAGAACTGCCAATTTCAAGAGGGGTATTGAAAGACCTGAGTCAGATTGAGGTGAAGAGAGAAGAGGTCCTATGACTGATGGACAAATTAAAAACTGAAAAATCACCAGTCCCAGATGGCATACATCCAAGAGTTCTGAAAGAACTTAAATGTGAACTTGTGGATCTCCTGACAAAAATATGCAGTCCATCATTAAAATCTGTCTCCATTCCCAAGGACTGGAAGGTAGCTAATTGAACCCCCATCTTGAAAAAAGGTTCCAGAGGAGATCCAGGAAATTACAGGCCAGTCAGTGTAACATCAATACTGTGTAAGTTGGTGGAATCTGTTATTGAAAATAGAATTAGTAGGCACATTGATGAACAAAAGCTATTGAAGAAGAATCAGCATAGATTCTGTAAGGGAAGATCTTGTCTCACTAATCTTTTAGAGTTCTTTGAGGGGGTGAACAAGCATGTGGACAAGGGTGACCCAACAGATGTTTGTAAAGAAATTGGTTCCCTAAAATTCTTGTCCATTTTAAAAATTTGATTAAAGCTTGAATGAGGCCTGCTACTGGGTTAACAGAGTTCAGAAAAAAACATTGTTGAAACAGAGTAAGCTGACCATGTGAAACTTCAGATAACAGCCAGCTGCACAGAGGAGTCAAGAAGCCTGGTACAAGTTCCCAGTTAGCCACATTCCATTCAATTAAGGGTATGATTTGCACCTGTGGGAAAGGGCCAAACCTAGCCGCAGACTGATTTCATTTCCTTTCTCCTTGGTCAGACCACCTCATACGTCACCATCCTAGCAATTAGCTTTACATCAGCACCTGAGGCTCCTATTGGTCTTTTAAGCCTAAAACCTTAACCATAAAGAAGTAAGTTTCAGGCTTATTGTTCATCTGATGGTGACTACCTAAGATCTGGATATGCAATCACTATCTTGCTTATGGTGGCCATCTTGAACACTTGCTTGTGAGGATAAAACAGCTCTTGGCTTATGCTGACTCTGGAGAGAGACACTTTGAATTATGGAGAACATTCAAATGAGAATCCGTAAACATCTGCCAACTTGGAACCAATGTATTTGCTTTTGTGAGAAACTTGCTCTACAAGCCTATCTTGCAGGGGTGACTTTTTTGTTTAGTCCTGGGAAGGATGGAAGCTTGCCCTTTGGCTTCTAATTGTTGGTATAGTCTAAAGGGCTGGTGGCAGACTCCCAGACTGGTGTGTGAGGAATCACACTCCAGGATTTTTGTAATTTTGTATTCTGCAGCCCTTAAACAAAGATGGCTAACACTGCTCTTCTACTTGAAATTTATTGATGGCATTTTTATTATCTGGACATTTGGGAAAGAAGCACCAGAGAAATTTTACCAGGCCTTCAGCAACTTCCATACCACCATCAACCATCAACTCTGGATGCTGAGGACCTATGACCAGGACAGAGGACAGCACCTTTCCTCTTATGTCTACAGTCCCTGAACAGCTGGCAGTGCAGAAATCTTTCTGACTGGGAAAAAAAGAAAGGCAGGCTTAGAGGGCCCCCATAGGTACGAAGCTTTCCAGTCTGTGCTGTGACTGATTGACATGTGAATCTTCATTGTGGGCAGAAAGAAGCCCTCTGCACTGAAGTGAAGGGGGAGCACCTATGAATAACAGGCGTGATGGAACAGACTGAGTATGTTTCTTGAATATGTAAGGTTGAAGATCCTGTCAGATGGACTTGGGATGAGTAAATCTAGATTCCAACCAATGTCACTTGCTCATACTGGCTCCCAGCAACAGCAGTTCTGGGATGGGGCAATCAAAAGATTAAATTCTCCTGCCAAACCTAAAGACAACACTGGGGTGTCTCCAGTGCCCTTTCTCCATCTCAAGATATATAGAGTCCTCTTGTTTTCCAGTGTATACAGCTCGTGCAAGTTGAACATTTCATACTGGTTTAACTCCACAGTATCCCTCCTGAAAAGATCCAGCTTGGTCTGTAATAAACGAACAGGGGACTTTTCTGCAAGAACGTGTCCACTCTTTCTGTACTTCTCTGGAAAAGGAGCACTGGGGGGGCTGAAGAGTAGGGAAGGGGGAAAAGCAACATCATGAACTGCACTGAACTGTAACATTAATGGGTTTGGTCATATGCTATAATAAGGGTTTGGGCAAGAGAGTGAATGAGTTCTCCTCCCTCCCCCCCTTAGTGAAATACTACTGCTCATTCCTGTCATGCAGGAGCTGACAGCTATTTTGGACAGGGTTCTGGGCTGAAAACAAAATGAACATCTCAGTCATGACTGCCAGAAGGCTGATCTAATTTTTGCATGCTAAGCACTTATCCTTCATGAAACTGCAGACTGGCAAAATGAGACGTTGCAGGGAACAAAAGACCTTGGTAGGAAAGTTTCTGTGTACTCACTGCTACATATGCTTGAGCTGATGGTAGACCATTAAATGGGCAGAAATAGTACACCACTGACTTGTTCCTTTTCCCCCATGCCTAATAATTAGTTGATAAGCACTGAGAGAGCCAAGGGATATCGTGTTGGCCATGCATACTCAGTGTTGGAGGTGTTGCACATGGTCCCAAGGGACTGATTTGTTTTTTTGTTGTTGTTTATTTCTTACATTTATATCCTTCCTTCCTTTTATTGTAGAACTCAAGACAGCTTTCATAGGATTCTGAGGAGTTCGCCAATCCGGGCACTGACCAGACCCAGATCTGCTTGGCTATAGCAGGATTGCTGTATCGGATGCTCTCCAACCATGCCCTGGGACCATTGCCACCACCATGACCAAATATTGCACTGTTTCTGCCCACAAATCTCTGTCACAGGATCAGACCAATAATGAATAAAGGCAAGAATCAACAACACACATGTTACATTACAATAGTATACAGTAATTAGGCAGCGTGCAGAAGGCAAGAATCAGGAACGTTACATATGGCACAATAAATTATCCCTCTTATGTGTTGAAAAGTATCCCTGTTGCTTCTTCTTTTAGGATCTCGGTGACTCGGGCCACAAAAAGATAAAAAGAAATACATTCTAACAAACAAAAGGAATACATTCTAACAAACAAATACTCCCCTGCCTTAGATAGCCCAGGCTAGCCAGATTTTGTCAGATCTCAGAAGCTAAGTAGGGTCGGTCCTGGCTAGCATTTGGATGGGAGACCATAAAGGAATTTCAGGGTCACTATGCAGAGGAAGGAATGGCAAACTATGGGTGATTTCCCACTAAAGCTGCCTCGGGGTTGCGCTGCCGTTTGCCCCGATACTATTAGTCAATTTCACACCCGAAGCTGCGGGGCTGCATTTAGACCCGCGGCTTCACCCGATTTCCCCGCAGTTTCGTAATCCACAAAAAACAGGATTACGAAACTGCGGGGAAATCGGGCAAAGCCGCGGGTCAAAATGCAGCCCCGCGGCTTCGGGTGTGAAATTGACTAATAGTATCAGGGCAAACGGCGGCGCAACCCCGAGGCAGCTTTAGTGGGAAATCACCCTATCTCTGTGACTCTCTCACCTTGAAAACCGTACAGGGTTGCTGTAAGTTGGCTGTGACTTGATGGCATTTTGCAGACACGCAAAGCCCGCTAGGTGTGATAGTAAGGGGTAAACTGAGATATATGTTGGTGACTTGCAAGTTTCAAACAATATAAACTTTTTGATCCAAATTAAAGAAAAGAAATGAGAGAGAAAGAGAGATTTCAATATATTTTAAAAATGAGGTGTATGTTGTTTATTGACTCAGAAGGACAACATAGTTATAAAGAACTTGCAAGGTCCTGTTTCAAATCTTCTGCAGAGAGAAACCACCTGGGCAACTAAGGGAGTTTTAAATTCTATTGGATGCTTAAATATGTGCATACATATATCCAGAGATTGGAGCAATGAACAGACAAGCCAGATCTTTCTGCAAACCTGAAAAAGCCCAAGGTTTTTTTTTGGGGGGGAATCCAAAATCTTTAAAAAATATACATTAGGGGTTTAAAAAACATACAATAGAAGCCATGTCTGTAGCTTTAAGAAGCCTTCAATGGCCATTGCTAGGCAATTATAACAGCATTGGCAGGCTTGGTTTCTGTCAGTAAAAGGCAAGGGGTAGGGCCCTTTCCAAGGCTGTTTTGGCCTTTGAGGCCCCAGGCATGGCAGCAACCACAGGGCAACTTGCTATCAAGACTGGCTGCATGCTAGTGTCAATGGCAGCCATCCCATTAAAGCCAGTGTGGTGTAGTAATTAGTGTTCAACTCTCCATTCTGCTGTGGAAGCTCACTGGGGCAGTCCTGCATTCTCAGCCTAACTTATCTTGTGAGGCTAAAACGGAGGAGAGGAGAACGATGTAAGCTGCTTTGGGTCCCTTGTGTGCAGAAAGGTGGGGTGAAAATGAAGTAAAGGAGAGAAAGAAGCAGGGAAAGGTGAGAATGTGAGGGCTACCAGGAGGTGCATGTGAGGGCTGCCAGGTGGTGAAAAGGAGGAAATAATGTGGGTAGAGGGCTACAGAGGACAGTGAGGTGCCCCTGCAAGTCCTTGTGGTTTTCTGCACTGTGAAATTGGGCCATAGTTTTCCCAGACAGAGGCTACCAGAGGGTGGGAAGGAGGAAAAGCTGAGCATAAGTGGGCAGAAAAGGTAGACTGGCTGATGGGTGGGAAAGACAAAAGTAAGCAGGACAAGGGGAGAGCCTATGGGTACTGCCATGGAAGGAAAAGAGGAAATAGTGGGGGAGGGTTGAATTCGATGCCCACTGCAAGTCCTTGTGGGTCCCTCACTTGTTTTATGTAATTTCTAAAGTTGATTGATTATGAGCTTGATCTTTCCAATATCTTCAATTATCTGTGGTGCAGAAAAGGGGGGGGGCTACTAATATTGTTCTGATTATCCCGAGGAAGTAGAGCAATGATCAAGCAACGACCCTCTCTCTCTTCCCTCCCTCCCTCCCTCCCTCCTGCATAGTCCCTTGTGTTGTTATTTTGCCCTCAACTAAGGTTAAGTCCAAAGAGTAGCATGACTCGTTACTGTGGTGCCAGTACTACAGCAGCAGGTGGCGACTTGCATGTGTGAATGCATCATCACCGATTAAAAAACACCGATATACCTTTTATATCCAGTCCCCTTAACTATGATGCTTGTCAGTGGGATTAGTTTGCAGTTTCGACTGTAAGCCGTCAAGTGATAAGAAATCAAATAGGATTCATGCCTCAGAGGCCTACCCCTTCTTCCTGACTAGAGTTGCCAGCTCTAGGTTACAAAATACCTGGAGATTTTTGGGGGGGGCACCTCCTGGGGAAGGCGGGGCTTGGGGCCGGGGAATCCTCAGCAGAGTACAATGCCATAGAGTCCACCCTCCAAAGTGGCCCTTTTCTCCAGGGGAACTGATCCTGGTTGTCTGGAGACCAACTGTAATAGTGGGAGATCTCCAGATGCCCCGTGGCAGTTGGCAACCCTATTCCCAATGCAGTCCACAAACACACATGCAGAGGAAATCAAGTGGTACTCACACTACACAATGTGAAACGACCTTAAAAATTCTTCATAACTCGAAAGCTACCAGCTGTTAATTGATCCTGTACATTATAACTTTTATTCCAGGGTACCATTTGTTTCACATCCAGAAGCAGCGGCATGCATAGGTCTCTTCTAAATGACAGCGAAATCAGGAGACAAATAGCTGCTGTGAGCAAAGGGGTATCATTTGTGTTCTAAAGAAACCATAATAAAAATCACCGCTTATCTCTGCTGAAAGATTTTGTTTGCTTGAGCAATTAGTGTAAAATGCTAACAGATCACTTCCAGCCACGCTTTCTTTTCTGAAAGAAACAGAAATGCATCCAGGAGAAGCAGTCACTGTGGGTTTCTCATAAACTGACATGACTTCTGCCTTGGAGCCAGTGCTGCAAAATCCTGCTTCTGTTTTGGTGGCGGAATGATCAGGCTCAAAGGTACGAACAATTCTTTACCATATGTCCCCAAAGTCCCTAACCATTTACAGACTTCTAAAAGCATCAGTGAGAAGGTCAAATGCTGGGATGTTCACTGAAAGCTGCATGTGTAAAATGTCTACATATGCATCTTTGAACATTCTTTTCACTGCCAGCTAATAAGGGCAAGAGCAATGTGTTGCACAGTTGTCACTGCCAGAGAATCCCACCAACAGGGGACGGCCACTGAGTCAATGGCCAGGGAGGCCAGAAGCAGGAGCACCGCAGGTCCCCGGGCAAAGATCCCCTCCACGATCCACCTCATACCACTCTGCCAAAAGATGACATTTTATAAAAACCCTCCACTGACCCAATCCATTGAACCTCCCTACACACACACATACTAATTTTGCCTTCTTCTTGGTAGCCCTGGCCAGAAGGCCATCACAGTGACTCTTGCTCAGGCCTAACTATAAGATAACTGTACCTGGGCCCCGTGAAACAGATGCGCACTGGGAGTTCTTGGATGAAACTTGATTCCCAGGAGCACGGGGGCCTGACACAGATCAGGACCACAGCATGTGGGGATGAAGGCCTTAAGCCCCTTTCCAACATGCTCCCAACTTGAAACAGCCACAGCAATTTGCCCATTGGGGAAACTAATGAGCTATACTCAAGTTTTCCAAACAGAGCAGATAGCGACTGCTTGGTGTAGTGGTTAACTGCGCAGGCTCCAATCTGGGAGAACCGGGTTTGATTCGCCACTCCTCCACTTGCACCTGCTGGATGACCTTGGGCAAGCCGTAGTTCTGGCACAGCTGTCCTTGAAAAAGAGCCGTTTCTGTCAGAGCTCTCTCAGCCCCACCTACCTCACAGGGTGTCTGTTGTGGGGAGGGGGAGGGAAAGGAAATTGTAAGCTGCTCTGAGACTCCTTTGGGTAGTGAAGGGCGGGGTATAAATCCAATCTCTTCTTCTTCTTCTTCTTCTTCTTAGCTGTGGAGTCGTGTGAGCAAAAATTCTACTTTGTGAGCTACTGGCACTAAAGTTGTGAGTGAGCAATTTGGTTGCTGCATAAGTTAGTTTGCTCTGGAGCCATCCTTCCTGCGCTAAGACAAAAATGTGTGAGCCGGAGGCTAAAAAGCTGTGAGCTAGCTCACACTAGCTCAGCTTAGAGGGAACACTGCTTGGGGGGCATTTCAGGTTAGGAAAATATTGTAGGGGGAGCTTAACTCCTTTCTCCCTGCACACTGCAGTCCCAACCTAACTCAGGACCATGCACGCCTGAGAATTAAGTTCTAAGCACCCATTAGGAAATATGCTTGCAATTTGAACCCAGTTACATTCTTGAAGCAACAGGTTCATGTGGCCACACAGATGTTATCTGTTTTGATATTCTGTTTTTAATCTTAGTCCCTCTGCACCCAGTTTTAGAATACCAGAACTCAGGGACACCCAATTAAATTGTTGAGAAATACATTCAGAACAGATAAAAGAAACACTTCTTTACTCAGCAAGCCGACGCTCGCCTGTGACCCGCGTTTTCCGGTTGCTACTACCCTTTTGCTGGCACTTTTTAAATCCACTTCTTCAGGCCGATGGTACCGGTTGGTGCTGGGAATTTATACCCTGCCCTCCCTGCCGGAGCAGGCTCATGGCAGCTTACATAAAAGTCAGACAGATAAAACAACGATTCTAAAACAGTCATAAAAATCCAAGCTATCATAAAGTGCTAGTGATAACAAACAGCAAAACTAATAATAATCCAGCCCCACAGGAGATAGCCAACAGCTGAAGGACCGCCTTTGCCTCCTCATGAGGAGGGAGGAGGAAGGGCTGCGGTGCAGCCTCAACTCCAAAAGGGGGAGTGGAGCCGGTGCAGCTTTTAATGGCTGGCTCCGCTCTACCTCCTCCAGTGCTTGCCTCACGCTTGGCCCACCCACCCGCCCTGTATGTAGTGCAATGCACTGGCTGGTTGCCCCGTTTCGGTGGGCCGGGTAGGAATTTTTTGCTGCTTCTCTGATTGGCTGTTGAGAAGGGGTCTTTTTCGCCTACCTTGCACTGCGGTCAGTGGACTGAGGAACTGGCTTGGGTTGGGACCATGAGTTAGATCATCACTTTATCAGGGCAGAATTATGTTTAGATAAAGTTCATGTGGCTACATAAGCACCAATCAATAACCCTGTGGGGGTGTACAGGGGTCTGCAGGATCAACCCTGCAGCCATGCGGCCAGGGATGAGGCTTACAGACTGCCTCTGGGATGGCCACGATGGAGCCTCTGCACTGCCTGTTGTGGGGAGGGGAAGGGAAAGGAGTTTGTAAGCCTCTCTGCATGGCCAGCTCACCCACTAGGCAAGCTAGGTGCTCGCCTAGAACGCGCCGGTCACAGGGGCACCAAAAGGCATCCCCCCGCAAAAAGCCCCCGCGTCTCCCCAGGATTGCTTGGGCACCCCGCAGAGCGCCCGAGCAAGCCAGCGCTGGGAGGGAAGGGGCGGCGGTTTAAACCTCTGCCCCTTCCCCGGCTTTCCTGGGGGTCTCGCAGCCACGGAGCCCCCAGGAAAGCCGGCGCTGGGAGGGAGGAGGCGGCGGTTTAAACCTCCGCCCCCTTCCCGGCTTTCCTGGGGGTCCTGCAGCTGCGGAGCCCCCAGGAAAGCCGGCGCTGGGAGGGAGGGGGTGGCGGCTAGACCCCCCGCCCCCTTCCCAGCTTTTCTGGGGGGCCCGCAGCTACGGAGTGCCCAGGAAAGCCAGTGCTCCACCACCACCCCCGGTCTCCAGGCCCCATCGGGAGGTTGGCATCCCTGGTGGGGGGCGCCCCAGTCTGTCCTGCCTAGGGCGTCCAGACACCGGGAGCCAGCCCTGCCTCTCTGAGACTCTGAGTGAAGGGTGGGGTATAAATCCAATCTCTTCTTCTTCAGATAAATCTGTCATCCAAAATCCCTTTATTCCTTTGTCATCCAAAGACTTCACTGCTTCTCTGGCTGGTACAGATAATTTTTTTAAATGTTTATTATTTGTCTTGATGCTTTTAGCAACCTCCTCCTCAAAATCTCTTTTTGCATGCCTAATTATTGACTTACATTTCTTTTTGTCAGAGCCTGTGGTCCTATTGGGGCAGACCTTCCAGTTTTTAAAAGAAGCCTCTTTATTTTTTATAGCTTCCTTGACTTGTGTTGTTAACCACGCAGGCCTTCTTTTAGACTTGGCAGTGCCTTTTCTAACTTGTGGAATTCATTCTATTTGGGCTTCAATTAGTGTGGTTTCAAAGAGCTTCCAATCATCCTCTAGGGATTTGACTCTCTTGTGTTTCCCCTTCAACTTCCTTTTTATATTCCCCTCATTTTTGTAAAGTTCCCTCTTTTGAAATCAAATGGTACAGTTTTGGACTTTAGGGGTAACTTTCCATTGACCTGAATGCTGAATTTAATAGCATTATGTTCACTGTCCCCAACTGGTGTTAACAACCTCTACAGCTCTCACCAGGTCTTGAGACTCACTTAGAACCAAGTCCAAGATCACTACCCCTCTGGTTGGCTCTGTGAACAACTGTTCCAGTGCACAGTCATTTATGGTGTCTAAGAAGGAATCTCATTTCTACAGCGTAACTCGACAACACTTTTACCCAGTTAACATGAGGGTAGTTCAGGTACAATAACATTATTTTCCTTAGTCACCTCCCTTGTTTACTTCTCCAACTCAAAATCAGCCTCAAAGGTTTGATCAGGTGGGCGATAGTAGACCCCCCCCTTTTAAGTAACCCTTAGAGCCCAGTATTTCTACCCATATCACTTCTGTTGGGGAGTTAATTCCCCTGATGTCCCTCCCTTTCCTGCAAAAAAAGAAGAAGAAGAAGAAGAAGAAGAAGAAGAAGAAGAAGAAGAAGAAGAAGAAGAAGAAGAAGAAGAAGAAGAAGAAGAAGAAGAAGAGTTGGATTTATACCCCGCCATTCACTTGGAGTCTCAGTCAGAGCAGCTTACAATCTCCTTCCCTTCCTCTCCCACGGGGCTGAGAGAGCTCTGAGAGAACTGCTCTTGAGAGAACAGCTCCGAGAGAACTGTGACTGGCCCAAGATCATCCAGCTGGCTGCATGTGGAGAAGTGGGGAAATAGACCTGGTTCTCCAGATTATGGTCCACCACTCTTAACCACTACACCAAACTATAGAGTTTATACCTAGGAATGACTGTATCCCATAGATTTTCCCCATTCCACCATGTTTCTGAGATACATACTATACCTAAATTGTCACTGAACACCAAGTACTCTGGGTCCCCCATCTTGACTCAAAGACTTCTACACTGGCATATAGACACCTCTAATTTGTTTCCCTCTTCAGTAACCCTCACTTTCCCTCAGCCCCTTAGTCACCACCTCTGTTGCCATTGTGCCCCCATCCCCAAGTTCTGTTATGCTCATGTCAATACTGCCCAGAGTGTTTACACAAGCAATCCTTCGTAGTGACTTGTCCCAAACCAATGGCTCCCCGGCTCCTATCAGCATTTCCCCCAGGATTACTTTAAAGATGAGCAGTAATTCCAGGGGATCCTCAGGTCCCACCTGGAGGCTGACACCTCTAAAACAGCTGGTGGCGAATGCTTTAAATCCAGCTACATGGAGACTGCCATGGGGGTCTATGCAGATGTCTGTCTCACAGACCCATCAGACTTTACCATACAGGTGTAAACCATCCCTTTTGTAAGTTTTTTGACAGGATGAGAAGGAAAAATGGGGGGCTTCAGCTACATTCTAATAGTTTTACATATAGGACGGTCTGTTTATATTTAAAGTAGCAACTATCACTGGGGACAGAGAAATTGGCATGATAGGACTACATGATAGGACTACAAAGCTCACAGGGTGAACTTGGGCCAGTAATTCTCTCTTAGCCTCACCTACCTCACCAGGCTACACTGAGGATAAAATGGAGGAGGGGGAAATTGTATACGGCAGCAATTCTAAGGACACTCTCATGGGAGAAATACTCTTTAAATACTTCTGAGCAGACCCGTTTCACTTGCTCCTTAAGCCACCCCAAACTTTCTGGAGGAAGTGCAGGATAAAAATGTGATGAGAGAGAGATCTGTAGGGCTTCAAACGCTTGAAAAATCAGAGCAGGACAAGTAGGACAAAAGAAAACAGTATGTTCATCTTGGAACATGGTATCTCTATCATGTTCTCTGTTCCCAGCCTATGAAGTCATCTGGTTGTTTGAAACCACCCTAACTAGTAGATTCTATTGGCTCTGAGAAAGCTGCAAAACCTGCCAGCAACAGAGAAATGAAATTTGGATAACCCTCAACCCCACTTTTGACACTGCATAGACACCATCTTTTATACGACGTGTAGAGAATCTTCTCGCTAATTATATACATGTACACACTCTCTCACACAAATACTAAACAAGTTCTGTACAACTTAATTAGTTGCCTCTTTTTCCGTGCTATTACTTTTGCTAATGAGGTAATGGGACTTTGTTGTGTCACCTCTCCACTTTTTTTCCTGCCTCTAGGGACCCTGATATTTTCAGCCATATGTCTACGGGTCCTGCCAAATGTAAATAATGGCTAAATGAAATTTATTCTAGCTAACAGAAAGCTGTGTGCCTGAGGTGTTAGAGCTGTGACCCAGGCTTAACTCTTCACATTTCATACTGTTTTCTTTTTAAAGCTTTAAAATAAAAAGGAACAATAGGATATTTACCATTTTCAGCTCTGTGTCTGAAAGCTCTTGGCAAGCATAAACTACTTCGGTCTCCCTCACAGACAGTCACTGTACAGATACTCTGAATGATTAATTAAACCCTTTCCCCTTCCCCATGTAGCACCTGAAATTAACTTTTTTACAGATACTGGGAAGACCCAACCACTCATATTCAAATTTGTCTCCTCTTTGGTCCCCTGCAGCACCTTTTCCTCACAACCTTTTCCTGAGTTCAAAATTAAGAGAACTAAATTATTTCACCACAGTAGGGGGCTCTTGACTAAACTGTTATTGCAACTTATTGTTTCCTGTGTGATGCAGTTTGGGTCTTAAGTGTTTTAAATAAATAAATAAATAAATAAAACCCTAGTATAAAGTGAAGCAAGAGGTAATCTCGAATTACTGTTAAAGGAATAGGGTAAGTGCTTGTAAAAAACTAATATCACTATTGAAATAATGTGGGTTTTTTTTAAAGATTAAATTTTGTTCACGTCTAAAATTAGCCAAAGACCCTTTCTTTCACTGTGATTCCTAATTTTACTTTCTGAACCACCCTAGTTACATTTACGTCCTTCAATAGATTTCTAAAAGCCAAAGAATCTGCTACCTCCAAAACAAAAATCTCCATGCTGATTTCATAACAATTAGGACCATTACACAATAGGGGGGCGCCGAGTTTGTTTGGCTGGCAAAAGCCAAGAAAATTGTCACTCTGTATCTCCCACTGTAATGAATTGTAGTCTTGGCGAGGAAATAAGGAAGGCACTTTTAGCAACAGAGAAATCCCTGCAACATCCGTTTCCAGGACAGATTCCATTCATTCTGAGAGAACCTGAAGTGGCAACTTCGACTTGTATAGCTTTGATTATGATGTTCATATTGTGGATTATTCTTTGAGTGAAAGATTTTTAAAAAGATCCTGACAGACAAATCTCCAGCTCCATTATTAAACAAAACAAAACAAAAGCCATCAAGTTAGATTTCATTTTCCCATTCCTGCAGCAAGGGCAATTTTATGTCAAGGAAACCACAATTATCCCACCTTTGGATGTTGAACACGCAAGACCCACTGTATTCCTAAAAGAAATAAATTAGGGGGAGATGGCTTCATGTGGAAATAAGGAAGCAGCAAACAATTGTTGCAACAAAGACTGTATAGGATGTCTTCATGTATTTTAGGATTGTATGTCAAAAGCAGTTTAGGATGTCACTGGGCCTTACGTGTAACTGGAGTGGCAAATACAGCACATGGAAGCTCTCTGAACAAAACAATTGTGTGCTTAGTGCTGATTGATATACTTGAACATAAAATTTGATGGATTATGATTTTGGAGGGAGAATCATTACGTTCCAGCTGCACCGTCAGGGAAGGTCCGTGTTTCTACACCTCTGTCTTTTTTAAAAAAAAAAAACAGTCCAGTGACCTTGATTCATTGTATCTCAGTTAAGAATCAATCCACCTGACCTAAATTTCACATCATTACTCAGATTGTGGTTCGTAGATGAACCCTGTCAAAGGCTGTGTGTCCTTGGTCTGGAAATCAGTCAGCTTCCTCTAGTGCAGGCACCATTATTCTATCTCAGATAAGCCCTTCTGAGTAATTACAGAAGAGGGTGAGCTTGGTGAAAAACTAAGGCACAGGCCATATCCACAGACACCTGCAGGCAGGGTCAATCAGGGCTGGAAGATTCTTGTTTTAGAATCCCAAGCCTGATCCACAAGTGCAATTTCTGGACATCACCAGCATTCAACAACAGGCTTTAATTTTAAAACAAAGTGACCGGGGGGGTCAAGTGTATCCCAAACTGACACCCTCTGTCCTGACGTTGCATTATTTCATTTGTTTGAAGCATTTTTAACATGCTTCTCCACACCCTTGAGTGAGATTCTAACAGGAAAGCAAAACCCAGTTGTTAAACCCATGCTTAAAATCCAGCCTTTTATCTGTGTTGAAGCCGGAAAGTCTGTCTGGGGCTATTTGGTAGTGAGGAAGAGAATCTGGGTAGATGTTGCTAATTCTGGCTGATCTACACAAAAGGAGAAGATTGCAAAGTAAGAAGTTGAGACTGAGAGGTATGGGAAAATGTGGGATGTTAGGAAAGAAATTGCGGCAACAGGAATTGCTTTGGTCGGAAACTTATTAGCTGACTCGCTGATCCAGGAAGTGGGATCTTGGTACAAGGCTGACATATGTGGAATGTTCTCTAATGTCAAGGAATGCATTAAAATACTGGCCAAGAAACAATAGCGCTTCCCTTTAGTGAAGCACTATAGTATCCAAGAGAGAGCAAACATTCTCTACAGTCCTAACCAACTTGAACTACCTATTTTCTATATTTATTTATTTGTTTGTTTGTTTCGATTTGTATCCCGCCCTCCCCGAAGGCTCAGGGCGGCTAACAGTGGGCATGAATGCCAATTTAAACAATATAAAACAATATCAACAGGTAAAATTATAAAATCAAACAATACAACATAAACACAACATTTAAAACCAAGATGACAGGAGTACAATGGCACGGTTATCGAGGTGGGATATCGAAGGTGGAATAGCGGCAGTGGCGGCTCCTACTCAAAAGCCTGGTGGAAGAGCTCCGTCTTGCAGGCCCTGCGGAACTGGACAAGGTCCCGCAGGGCCCGGATCTCCTCTGGGAGCTCCTTCCACCAGGTAGGAGCCGCCACCGGAAAAGCCCTTGCTCTTGTGGCAGCCAGCCTCACATCTCTGGGGCCCGGAATTTCCAGGAGATGTCGGCCCCCAGACCGAAGTGCCCTTGGGGGAACATGTAGGGAAAGGCGGTCCCTCAGGTAAGCCGGACCCTGGCCATACAGGGCTTTAAAGGTGATCACTAGCACTTTGAAGTGAATCCGGTACGTTATTAGCAGCCAATGCAGCGCTTTCAGCACAGGCTGAATATGGTCCCTCTTAGAGAGACCCATCAGCAGCCTGGCTGCAGCATTCTGCACTAGCTGCAGCTTCCAGATTTGCGACAAAGGCAGCCCTAAGTAGAGAGCATTACAGTGGTCTAACCTTGCTTCCATACTTACCTGACCTTCTGTTATACAATGTAGTTCAGGTCTTGGATTGGAAAACTGTGCAATGGTTCAAATGGGGCATATTCTAGGAAAGAACTAAGTATTCATATTGGTGTCTTGTGTACCATGTTAATATTTGTCTCTGTGTATATGTTCAGTAAACTCCCCATGTTTCATTACCACATTCTTGACTGATTTTATCAAGCTTCTGAGACCATTGATCAATGTAGGTAATTCTGTGTATCCCATGTATACAGCATTATATGTGACCAGAGCTTATGTGACCATAAGAACACACATATGCATGTGTTTTAGGAAGCTCTGTAAGGGAGAACATAAGACGCACCCTGCTGGATCAGACCAGTAGTCCGTCTAGTCCACCATCTTGTCTCACACAGTGGCCAAACAGTTCTTATGGAGTGCCATCAACAGGGCATAGTGCAGAGAACTTCCCCTCATGTTGCCTCCTGACTCTGAGATTCAGAGGTTTAGTGCTTCTGAATGTGAAAGTCCCCCTCCATTACCATGATTAGTAGCCACTGATAGACCTCTCCTCCATGAATCTATCTAATCCCCTTTTAAAGCTGTTTATTCCTATGGCCAGGAGCTGCGGTGGCTCAAGTGGTTAAGACACTGAACTGCAGGCTGTGGAAGGCCCAGTAGTTCAGCAGTTCGAGACCCGAGACTGCCGCATGACGGAGTGAGCTCCTGTCTCTAGTTCCAGCTCCTGCCAACCTAGCAGTTCGAAAGCAAGAAATTGCAAGTAGATAAATAGGTACCACTTCGGTGGGAAGGTAACAGCCTTCCGTGCGCCTTGGTGTTTAGTCATGCCGGCCACATGACCACGGAAACGTCTTCGGACAGCGCTGGCTCTTCGGCTTTGAAATGGAGATGAGCACCGCAACCCTAGAGTCGGATTCGACTGGCTTTCGAGCAAGGGAACCTTTACCTTTATTCCTATGGCCATCACTACATCCTCTGGCAGCAAAATCTACATTTTAATCACTCTCTGTGTCTTTACACAGAGCATTTCCTTTTGTCCATCCTGAGAGGGTCCCATTCGGTATACATGTGACCAAATAGATACCCATGCTTATCAGATTTATGCACATAAGATATACATTATTTCCTACAGAGGAACAAGATCTGTGTAGAAAATCTGTTTTGTATAAAGCAGTTCTTCGGCAGCCGCAAGGCTATATTTGGGACCTGACATTAATATTCTTACAGTGAAGTTTGAGCCCCACCCCCCAGCACACCTAATGGTCTGGAAGTCTGTGCGGCTTATTCTCTTCAATCCTGCAGATACTTTTGAAGCTTTCCCTCTGCAGCATGAAACGTGCAATTTTAAATGTTTGGGGAAAAGGAGATCGCCACATTTGCTGCATAAAATCAGGGAAGTTAATTAACTGGCTGGGTTTTTTCTTTAACTTTGAGGAGTTGCATAACTTCATCTTCTTTGAGCTTCACAAGCAAACCCAAGAGTAAAGCACATGCCTTTGACAATGAAACAGCTAAGAGCAAGAACAAAATGGGCTTTTGAAAGCTTCAAGCCCATGACAGCTGCGAGAGGGCAAATAATTCAGTAAGTGTCTTGGGTAAAATCAACTCCAATGACTTGATGCTTTGTTTCATCATTATGAACATAAAGGAGTTTCTTTTCTGTTATCAGCTGCAAGTCCTCAAGAGGGTTCATACAAGATTTGATAAGAATAACACATTGGATTGAGATGGATGAAAATGACAGCAACCATTAACTTGGAATTATAGGGGGAAGGATATTACCTAAATATAGCACTTGTTGGTGGTGTAAATATACCAGTGGGTATTAAAATAGTTAGAATTTAGGTCCATTAATGCAACTGTTGAATACTTTCAAGTTTAGAAGTGATACGGAGAAAGAGAAATAGACATTTATACAATAAGATAAATAGGAGTACTGTTTACGCAGGTTTCTTTAGCATGGAACTACAAGGAAAATGCACTTTATATTGTAGGTAGCATCTAAACAACACCTTTACCTCTGTTTAAATGTTGTGCGGTACCGCACTTTCTAGCCATATGCTTTATGGCAGCATTACAGCAGTTTTGCAGCATTGTGATTTAGCACAAGACACTCCTTTTAAGTCAGTAGCCAGCTGCTGCTGTTTCATTTCAAGGATTCAGGAATAAGCCAGACCCCCAAGGACATATACATTTTGTTATTTGTTTGAATCCTTTAAGTTCTGCCCTGGAAATTCTAGATAGTTTTTTGGGAATAAAGAATTCCAACTTGAGCACAGAAGTGTCTGTTGGTATATAGTGTTCTCACTATACAATATGATTATTGAATTAACCCTAAGATTGTAGAGTTTAACACATTTCCCAGCTGATGTTTAACTAATGACAGAATGTCCAGCACACATTATTTCTGTTAAGTATGAGACTCAACAACGAAGTAAGCTCAACAAGTGATTCAGCTTTATTCAACAGCAAACTCCGACTCAGGAACACACAACACAGACAGTGGAGCACAGCTCCTTTTTAAACTCTCCCGGCTGTCAAAGCCACACCCAGAAATAGTTAACGGACCAATGGCAGTGCAGAGTTAAGGTCCAATCACAACTGTTCCCGCTTTGCAACATTATCACACAGTGATTGGCTATTACACTGGTTTCGCAGAAACCGACCAATACGAATGCTACAGCTTAGAATCCACATTCCAGAATCAAGCTTAACATAGGAAAAGATAGGCTTGATTCACCTTTCAATACACAACAAATTCCTCCCCCCTAAGATGGAGCATTCCCCTTCCAAACATAATCTTTCAGGTAGGGAGGGGCACCTCGGCTTCGGTTTGACCGGCGCAGCGGTCTCTGCTCCGATGGCGGTGGAGCGGCACACTCATCGGGGACTCCGATGGTCTCTCTCGCAGGAGAGTCAGGGGACACTAACACAGGGGTCTCAGGCACTGGAGTTGGGGGCTCCCCAGACTCCGAATCTCGATCCGCAGTACTCACCTCCTCGCCGGGAGGCCCTTCCTGGACGGGGACCAGCTCAGGCTCGGGCACTGACTCGGCGCTTGAGTCTGCCCAGCGCTCTCTGAGCTGGTCAATGTGGCGGCGTATCTCCCGTCCGCTGGGAAGCCGGACCACATACAACCTGGACCCTGCCACCTTTGTGACCACGGCTGGTAGCCATCTGTGACCTTCCGCATAATTGCGGGCAAACACCTTGTCCCCAACCAAGAACACTCTCCCCTGCTCTGGGGTCTCTGACCGCTGCTTGGACCTGTCAAGGTCAGGGTGCAGTCGGTCCAGTAGGGTAGCCAACTTACGGCCCATTAAAAGTTCAGCTGGGCTCCTCCCCGTTGTTGAACAGGGGGTGATGTGTTGCCTCAGGAGGAAAGAGGCAATCTTCTGGCTCCAGTCCCCACACGTCAGGCGCCCAAGTGACTCCTTCGCCGTCCGTACCATCCGTTCGGCCTGACCGTTGGAGGCCGGATGGAACGGCGCAGAAGTCACATGGCGGATGAGGTTGTCTTTAAGGAATTTTTCAAATTCCGCTGACACGAACTGTGGCCCGTTGTCCGAGACCAAACAGTCCGGCAGCCCGTGGGTCGAAAACAACCTCCGGAGGGCGTTGATGACTGCCCCGGACCCTGTTGACCTCATGGGTATCACCTCTAACCATTTAGAGTAACTATCTACACAAATAAAAAACATTTGCCCATGGTATGGTCCCGCAAAATCAATATGGAGGCGTGACCAGGGCCTCCTCGTTTTCTCCCAGGGCTGAATGGGAGCCTGTGGTGGTTCTGGACGGGACTGCTGACACTCCATACACTGCCTTACCCAGGCCTCAATGTCCTCGTCCAGCTTTGGCCACCACACGTACCCTCTGGCGAGGGCTTTCATGTGAACCATGCCAGGGTGGCCCACATGTAACGCCTCCAAAACATCCTCCCTCAGCTTGGCGGGAATCACCACCCGACTCCCCCAAAGCAAACAGCCCTTCGTTACCGATAGTTCGTTCTGGCGCGAAACGAACGGTTTGAATTCAGGCGCCATTTTTCCTACCGGCCACCCCCTCCATGCCCAATTAAGGACACGGGCAAGCACAGGGTCCTTAGCCGACGCAGCGGCAATGTCTGAGGAGGTTACTGGTGCCTCCGGGAGCTCTTCGAGCGCCAGAATGTCCAACTCCGGCTCGAGTTCTTTGTTGTCCAGTGGTGCGGGGCAACGGCTCAGGGCGTCGGCATGCCCGATAGCCTTCCCCGGGCGGTGCTCAAGCTCAAAGTCATACGCCGACATGAATACTGCCCACCTCAACATCCTGGGGGACAGTATATTCGGCGTCTGTCGGTCCGGGGAGAAGATGCCCAGAAGCGGCTTGTGATCTGTTACAAGGAGGAACCTCCGCCCATAAACAAAGTCATGGAATTTTTTAATTCCGGCGATTAAGGCGAGGCCCTCCTTGTCGATCTGGGCATAGTTCTTCTCCGCCGCTGTAAGTGATCGCGAGTAGAAAGCGATCGGTGCTTCCGACCCATCCGGCATGAGGTGGCTGAGGACGGCGCCCACCCCGTAGGGTGACGCGTCAGCCGCAAGTACCAAGAGTTTGTTCTCGTCAAAGTGGGTCAGCACCGCACTAGACGAGAGGAGTTCTTTGACGCCCGTGAACGCTCGTTCCTGCCGCTCTCCCCACTCCCACTTTGCGTTCTTGTGGAGCAGAGCATGCAGGGGTTCTGCAATCGATGCCTTGTGGGGCAGGAAGGCATGATAAAAATTTAGGATCCCCAGGAACGACTGGAGATCCTTCTTTGACCGTGGTGGGGGCGCGTTCTTGATGGCGGATACCTTGTCTGGTGTAGGGTGGACTCCATCCGCATCAATCAGGAATCCCAAGAACTCTACCCTGTCTGCTCCAACCACACATTTGGAGCGTTTGACCCTCAGTCCGGCTTCTTTGAACCGGCCTAGTACTGCTCTGAGCCGAGCCATGAGTTCGCACTCGTCAGAGCCTGCCACCAGAACGTCGTCAAAATAGGGCACGACTCCAGGTAGCCCACGCAGGAGCCCCTCCATCAAGCCCTGGAAAATGCCCGGGGCTACGTTAACCCCAAATTGTAGTCTTTTAACCCGAAATGCCCCCTTGTGGGTCACGATGGTCTGGGCGTCAGCAGTTGCATCGTCTACGGGCAACTGCTGATAGGCTTGGGCTAAGTCAAGTTTAGCGAAAACTTTTCCTCCTCCCAGTGAAGCCAACACATGGCTGATGACCGGCACTGGGTAGGAGTGCTGCTGGAGCGCTTTGTTCACAGTACACTTATAATCAGCGCATATGCGTATCGACCCGTCTGCCTTTACGGGCGTTACTATGGGAGTCTCCCACCGACCATAGGGCACCGGCTCCAGGATACCCTGATCAACTAGCTTGTCCAGCTCTGCCTCGATCTTCGCTTTAAGAGCGAGGGGTACCTTTCCTGTACTTCAGTCGTATGGGACGCACTGAAGGGTCTAAATCAAAAGAAACCGGGGGCCCAGTATACAACCCAAGCCCTTCCCCAAAAACTTCAGGGAACTCTTGATACAAGGACTCCCTTTTATTGTCGCAAATGCTGTTAATGCCAGAGATGGCAATACCCAGAGCCTGGAACCAATCAAGGCCCAACAAACTGACCCTCTCACCCTCTGCAACCAGGAGGGACAGCTCAGCCTTCCGGTCCTTGAACTCTACCTGGAAGGTAGCTCGTCCCGCCAACGGAATGCGTCGTCCCTGGAAGTCAGTGAGACGCGTTGTTACTGGAGACAGGCGACGACGGCTCCTCCTCGGAAATAAGCGCTGCCACGTCTCGGTGGAGATGACGGTGACGGATGAACCGGAATCCACCTCCATCGTACACGGAACGCCGTCCAGCCGAAGTGTGACGTGAATTTTCCGAGTGGCCTTGTCACCGGTCGCCAGGACGGTCGAAGGGCAGGTGTCAGTCTGGTGGCAATCGGACGTCCTGCTGTCATCTGGAGGCCGAACCTTGGGGTCTGCTCGTCGCGAAGACGGTGGCGATTTCCTCGCAGCCCGGCAAACTCGAGCCAGATGACCTCGCTTCCCGCAGGAGTGGCAGATGAGCTCTCTAGCCCGACAGAGGTCTCTGTCATGGTTACCGCCGCAGCCTGCGCAGGAACGGGTCGTCGAAGTTCTCGGTCTGGTCCGCGGTGGGCGTGTCTCCCGAGTTCGGCACACGCCGTCGGCGTCGCTGTCAGACTCACAGACGGACTGCCGGTGAACTGCAGGCTCCTTGCTGACCTGGGTCTGCCGCTGTCGAACCTCTCGCGTCGACTTGTCCGCGGCCTCTGCTGCGATGGCCTCGGCGTAGGCAACCGCATACGTCAGTTGGGTGCGGGCGAAAAGACGCTGTTGAAGGCGCTCGTCTCGAAGGCCGCACACCAAACGGTCGAGGAGGGCGTCTTCCAGATCTGTGAACTCACAGGGCCTTGCCGCTTTCCGCAAGGCAGTGACGTACTCAGCGATAGACTCGGAAGGCCCTTGGCACCGCTTGTAAAGGCGTGCCGGCACGCTATCCGAGACGGTTGTGGCGAGAAATGGCCTTTGAGCTTGGCCGTGATCTCAGCCCACGTCGCTGCACTCAGCTCAGTCGGAGCGACCAGGGATCGGGCGATGTCGAAGGCGGCCTTGCCGCACGAGCTCAGGAGCGTCGCCTTCTTTCTCGCCTCATCTGTTATCTGAGTCGCCTGGAGGTGGAACTCGAACCGTGCCAGGTAAGAGTCCCAGTCCTCCGTCGCCGGGTCGAACGCTTCGAACGCCGGGTTGACGGCCATCGGGGCTGTCGGTGCTGCCACTTCTACTCGTGGAGCCTCAGCCGGCTCGGCCGGGTGTGTGTCCTCGTCTGCCGTTGCGATCTCGGTTCAGCGGGGCTGCCTACCCGCTCTAGTATCCCATCCTCGTCGCCAATTGTTAAGTATGAGACTCAACAACGAAGTAAGCTCAACAAGTGATTCAGCTTTATTCAACAGCAAACTCCGACTCAGGAACACACAACATAGACAGTGGAGCACAGCTCCTTTTTAAACTCTCCCGGCTGTCAAAGCCACACCCAGAAATAGTTAACGGACCAATGGCAGTGCAGAGTTAAGGTCCAATCACAACTGTTCCCGCTTTGCAACATTATCACACAGTGATTGGCTATTACACTGGTTTCGCAGAAACCGACCAATACGAATGCTACAGCTTAGAATCCACATTCCAGAATCAAGCTTAACATAGGAAAAGATAGGCTTGATTCACCTTTCAATACACAACAATTTCTTCTGACATTCAGTACAATCCTTGGGGTTTACTCAGAATTGTTCCTTTAGGTTCAATGGGACTGACTTTAGGACTGCAACCTGATGTTTCCTGAAGATGGTAAGATGCAGGTACATGCATGGGATCACACATAAATGTATTTGAAAGTAAATCCCCTTTTTAAGCCCTGACCAGGATAGCCGAAGGTTAGAGCAATCTCATCAGCTCTCAGCAGGGTCAGCCTATTGGGATATCTGGTTAATATAGCAGAGTTTTGCCCAGTCATAGAACTGTGATATTGAGTGCAATAAATAAATCTCCCAAGAAGGATAGTGCAAAAAAGGTAAACTTACTTTTATTCAAGTAGATCCACTTCACATTCAGGTTGCAGCTGAAAGGAGAAAGAGAAGCCTAATCCAAAGAATATTTTCCCTGTCAAGAATGGCCAGCTAATCTGGCATCATGTGTGTGGGACCTGCAGAAACGTGTGTCTCCATGGAAGGCCATGTGAAGCAAGAGAGGGCACAGAGAGGGAGGAGGGGTCCGAGGGCACCTCCCAAGTTAAGACGAAGAGAGGCATCCCATTCAAGGAGATAAAACCTATACACCCTTCGAGCGATGTAGCACCCCCCCCTCCCCCAGGCATGCTGAGTTGCTCACTCCAACACAACCCCAGTTAGTATTTGGATGGGAGACCGCCAAGGAATTCCAGGGCCGCTATGCATAGGCAGGCAATGTCAAAGCACCAAGCCAGTTTGGTGCAGTGGTTAAGTGCACGGACTCTAATCTGGGAGAACCGGGTTTGATTCCCCACGCCTCCACTTGCACCTGCTGGATGACCTTGGGCAAGCCGTAGTTCTGATAAGAGCTGTCCTTGAAAAAGAGCAGTTTCTGTCAAGAGCTCTCTCAGCCCCACCTACCTCACAGCGTGTCTGTTGTGGGGAGGGGAAGGAGTTTGTAAGCTGCTCTGAGACACCTTTGGGTACTGAAGGGCAGGGTATAAATCCAATCTCCTCTTCTTCTTCTTCTTCTTCTTCTTCTTCTTCTTCTTCTTCTTCTTCTTCTTCTTCTTCTTCTTCTTCTTCTTCTTCTTCTTCTTCTTCCATGCCTCTCGCCTTGAAAGCCTTACGGGGTCATCATAAGTCAGTTACATCTTGACAGCACTTTACGCACACACAAGTCCCCTTTTTATGCAGCGGGCGGAGCCTACTCCCTGGTAAGGACTGCAGCCTCAATTTGTATTTCTGGAGAAAAAGCATAAAGCTACAGTACCTTTTCCCCTTCTGCCTGTTTATCTAAGCAAAGGACTGTGAAATTGCCAAGCTAGTAAACTGTAGTAATTAAGAATGACTTCTAGATGAGCAGGCAGGAAAGATTCCGCATACTACAGAGGTTGGCTTTTTCTTTGGTGGAGGTGGATAAGGGGGACAATGATACCCTCAAATAACTGTCTTGGGTATGTCCAGGCAGGAAGGGCTGTAAAAAGTGGGCTCATATTCAGGACCGAGGCCCATTGAATCCAGAGGCTGAACACGCAAACACAACCAAGAGCAATTATAATCTGGGCTCACAATCAGACATACATCAGTGGAAGGCGCTGTGAAGGGAAACATTCTGGGCACATTGTGCCAGGCACAAGAGATCCCAGCATGCTACAGTGGTTAAAGTATCAGACAATGATCTAGGTCACCCAGGTTTAAACCCCCTCTCTGCCACGGCACCTCACTTGGAGACTGAAGTATACTGGGGGTTCAGACACATTCAAGTGATCAGCTCATAGTTTATTAGTGATTCAGCAAGAGAAAGAAGACTCAGAAACCCCTGGCCGAAGCTGGGTATTTACGCCTGAAAAAGGTTACACCCAAAACACACCCCACTCCCAACTATAGGCTATTTACACTACATTGTTTCTTAGTTGGGTTGCTCTAGGATCCCTGTCACCCTACTGGTCCATTCTAGGATCCTAGCAAGCTATTGTTCTGCATCCCCAAGCTAAGTCCTTTTGCAAGTACAGTTCAGGCTCAATACATAACAGAGACCTTGGGCCCATCGCAGACTGTCAGGCTAACCTACCTCACAGGGTGGTTGTGAGGATGAAATGGAGGAGAAGAGAACAAGGTAGGCTGCTTTGGGTCTCCATTGGGGAGACAGATGTGGTCTAAATGAAGTAAATGAATAAATCCGGGCACTAAGGACACGTAGGTCACTTCTTTTGCCCCAAATCATCCAACCCAGCTTTTTTTGTTTAGCATGGATATAAATATTATATGGAAATTAGGGGTGAAAATATATTATTTTTAATTTAACTTTCATTTGCTTATGGATATCTTTCCGCCCCCATTAGACTTCCTGGACCTTGCTTTGAATTAATTTGTTGGCAGCTCTGAAGAAACACGGCCAAAGTTTCTGCTTTCTTATAGCTACTGTTTTTGCTGCTTTTTTCCCGAATGGCTTAATGTTTTGTGGTTTTATTGTATTAATACTTTTATCACCAGCCATTTGGGAGAATCCTGGTTAGTAACAAATGAAAATATATAAATAGTACCATATCTTTGCACAAAAATGAAATCTCAGCAAGTGTATATTAGAGGGGGTTAAGTACGGTGCTAGTTGAGAAACATGCCCTGTAGCATGTTGGACGTTAATAACCAATCACAAATCTAATATGTTGCATAACAACCTATTAGCAAGCCCAAGGTTTCATTTTGTGCTGTTATTTAGTGTCATGACTTGATTCATGCTTCAGTTATGTTGTCTCAGGCTTCTTCCATTTTGATTCATTGACTTCGTAAATCTTTTCTTTTAATTAAATTAAATTGTCCTGCGTAATTACAGGAGTTTTGAAATTTAATGGGAATGTCTCATTAAATTCATATTGCATTAATTCAGACGCAAAACTGGCATAAAGAAGTACAAGAATGGGTGGAGGGTTGGTAGGAGATGCTTCATGATCCAGTCTGGCCCTCCAGAACCTTCTGAAAACACGACCTTAAAGGCTATCAAAACATAAGGGGCTGGGGTCTCCATGAACCCCCGAAATCTCAGCACTAGTGTAGATGACCGTGACACTGAATGGCATATCGGGGGGGGGGCTGTGGCTCAGTGGCAGAGCATCCACTGTGAATGCAGAAGGTCCCAACCACCATCTTCAGCTTCTCCCATTAAAAGGATCAGGCAAGAGGCGATGTGAAAGATTTCCACCTGAGGCCCTTGAGAGGTGCTGCCAATCAGAGTAGTTGGTACTGACCTTGACAGACCAATGGTCTCAGTATAAGGCAGCTTTATGTGTTTACTTAACAACAAATGCAATTTAAACTTTTTCCCCCATTGGTTAATCATCAGGCCATAAGCCCTAGTTCTCATGGTTCTTGATGTTTGTTGAGGTTTGCGTCCAGCGCTCTGCTGCAAAGACCTACTTTGCTGTCAGCAGTATGTGTCATGAGGTTCCCTCGTTGCCACTCAACGCAAGGTCCTGCTGGAGCGCACAAGAAAAGCTCCTCTTTTACACAACTGGGCACTGACAGATTTGGGTACACTCCCTAGGGGAAGCAGGGTAAAATGACTACAATTAAAGAATGGGTGTGCCAAGGATAGGATAGAGTAATTATCTCAAAATTATCTAATTACCTAAGAGTGAGAGAATGAAGATAGGAGATAAATGAAGCAAGGTTGGAGTCCAGTGGTTCCTTTAAGACCAACAAAGTTTTATCCAAGGAATAAGCTTTTGTTGGTCTTGAAGGTGCCACTGGACTCAAATGTTGTTCTGCCGCTTCAGACCAACATGGCTACCCAGAAAAAAAGGGGAGGGGGGACTCAACCCGAAATGTAGCTGTGATCTAAGAGGGTCAAGCTAACAAATAAATTGTTATAAAAATACAAATATTTATTATGGTGTACACATAAATAAAACATGCATAAGGTAAAAAGAAATAGTCCAAATATCAGATTCTTAAGGCTTATTACATTCAGACCTGATAATTATACGTGTCCAATTGATGGGTAAAACTTTTGACCAATAGACCATAAGCATTTTGGCCCCTTTGGGCCTTCCTCAGTGGTCAATATTCCTATTGTACAATAACACACATCCAGAAATAAATGCATAAAAAAAAAATCTATAGAGCCAGGTGTTGCTTTCTCATATGCTTTTTAGTTGCTAAAAGTCTGTATAATGGGCCATGGATAGAAACTGCACAAATTCTCCAAATTATTCTGGTAACGAATATCCATGGCTATTCGTGGCTACCCACCTGAATCTATCTTCATAAGAGATAACCGGTTTTATCATCACACAGCCGAATTCTAACTGCAGAAGGGAAAACCTGTTTTGCCCTGCTATAGACAGTGGAAAATGTTTAATTTTAAAAAAATAAATAAAACCTGTGTGGATGCACAGCAGGTAGGGTATAAAATATACACTTATTTCCCCCTGACATTGAATACAGTACAGATTTTATTCAGAATAAAAATAACATGTAAATTTACATCAGGATCTATGTATAAAACTGGTGTAGCCAGGCCCTGAGTTTCGGCAGTTAGCACACAATATCTTTACCATCCTTTGGCCTTTAGCAGTTGATGTTCCTAGATGTTCCTGAAAGTGAGAGCTGGTCTACGCGAACACGACAATCCTGCTTGTTCCAATAATTTTTCTCCTGGCCTGTGGAGTTTGCTTATGGTTCCCTTTCTCCACGCGTATAGTGAATGGCTTGCCATGAACAGAACATTCAGTTTTGCCACACATGTTTTCAGCAAGAACTGACCAGGAAGACCTCCAGTTCTGTCTATGAGAAACATCAGGTGACATGGGCACAGGAACAAAACTGACATACCATCAGAGCAGTTGTGCACATTGCAAACCAAGGCTTGGATCTACAGGAACATCACCACAGATTTACACTGACAAAGCATGATTATCTTACCTTCCTCCTTCCACTGAAGCCCAACATACCTTCTGAAATGCTGCTTCTGAGAAACTGAGGAGGCTTTAGCAAGAGGAGTGGATGCATTCTCCATCAACAGAAATCCTTCCATCCATGGACATGCACATGGGGTCCAGACCTAGCATTCCACTGGTAAGAGTCAAAGTCATCAAAGCCTGTGCAGCTTGCTAGGAATATGAAACCACTTTAGATGTGGTAGCACAAGCTGCTGTTTACACCGCCACAGCTAAAGAAAACTAATACTAATCATACTAGTTCTAAAAATGCACCTTCCCAAGTATGCATTATAGTACTCATGTGTTGCTTCTGATTTTTCACAGCAGTAATGTGGATAGGTCAGAGATGAGAGTAAGCTGTGTCTAGGCTCCAGGTTACTTGTGGGCTTCAGGAGCATCAAAATCTTCCCCTCAGCACTAAAACCCTTTGTGTGGACATGTTCCTGGAACCTACACATGGGGGCTTCACAAGCATGAAGCCCATGTGGCCAGATGGTATAATGCAGGGGTTCCTGAAGATATTTTTGCCACCTCAAGCAGATCCAGGCAGCATGGATCATCAGGGATATGTTGCACATCCATTTCTTCTTTGGCTTGTGCCCCTGGTGGACCAGAAGGAAGACCAATGGTGCTGCCTGTACAGGAGAAGCTTTCATTGGACTCAGACAATATCACAGATTTGGAGGTTACAACAGGACAGGCCTGTAGCCAGAAATTTTTCATGCCCTGTTGTAATAATAAATAAATAAAACAATAAAATAAAATAAAAATAA
>JAPDNY010000003.1:67220911-67292837 GCA_029375565.1 Gekko gecko
GCAGTAGAGAAAGTAGGAATGTGGCAAAATGGGGCAGGAAGGCAGTACTGGCAGAAAAGAAAGAGATAGTCAAGGAAGGCTGGGTTGGAGACCTGGTTGGGCTTCTATAACTTGAAGAGTTGTGGTCTGTAGTACTGTGAAATGGCAATAGGGGAGGACTGAATTTCGCATACTGGTTTGAACTAACCCAGCGAATCATTTTTGGTTGCCAGTTTCAGCCACCACAGTGGAAATGCGTAGATTGTATGAGCAGTTCAACAATTAAATATACTGCCACAGACAGCTGTAGAATTTCCTTTCTTGGTAGGTTTTCAGTAAAAGGCTAGACAGGAATCTCAGGGTGATTTCCCACTAAAGCTGCCTCAGGGTTGCGCCGCCGTTTGCCCCGACACTATTAGTCAATTTCACACCCGAAGCCGCGGGGCTGCGGCTTCGCCCGATTTCCCCCGCAGTTTCATAATCCTCAAAAAACAGGATTACGAAACTGCGGGGAAATCAGGTGAGCCGCGGGTCAAAATGCAGCCCCGCGGCTCGGGTGTGAAATTGACTAATAGTATCGGGCAAACGGCGGCGCAACCCCGAGGCAGCTTTAGTGGGAAATCACCCTCAGTGTTTTCACTAAATATACTTTCTGCTGATCCATTATGAGGGAATTCTGAGGCCTGTGATTCTGAAATGACACCTTACATTAAATTTGCACAAAGCTACATCATCCACCTGACTGGCACCTGAAATTAATACTGAAATATGGCATCAAGGGGCTTCATGCCCAAGGAGGGCAGTTACAAAAACAATTTTTGTATTGTCTTGGGCGAAGACAGTAAACATTAGTTACAAAGTCTCTTGCCTTGCTTGCTTTTATTCATCATGCTTAAAATGACAGAAGCCTTGAGTAGAGGGGATGCTTGGAAGGATGAGCCACGGTGCCTTACATGTGTTGTGGATGATTCTGCAGACAAGTGATGAACTCTTTGACAGATTTTCCCTCGTAGCAGATCTGGTAGATACTCACGAATAACGGAAACCTAGGAGAAATGCAGTTCCTGAAGTAAATGTTCAAAGTACCCAAAGCCGTGTAAAATTTGTTCCCACAGCCAATATGTATGGAGCCATAATTCTTAACTGAGGCTGTATACGGTCCACAGGATGTGATCTATAACTCTTGGGGAGATTCAGAACTTAATGGCGGGGGGATGGGCCACATCAGGCAGACACTTCTCCCCACTTGCAATAGCTTCTGACAGCAGGCGAAGGAGAGTTCTTATATTGTTCATCCAGCACTATGGGTAAAAGCCCAGATTTCATCCCAGGCCCTCTTAAAAATGACACACTATCAAGAATCTCCAGTTCAGGGGATTCTTGGTGCAGGCAGGCAGAGCACAAAATTACAAAAACCCTGGGGTGTGTATCCACACACCAGTCTTGGTAGTGTGCCACTAGCCCCTTGAACTACCAAATGGTCAAAAGCCAAGGGGCAAGCTTGGAATTAATTACTGGAAATCAATTGAGAAAGTCAACCCTGCAAGACAGGCCACTTTCAGAATGAGTTTCCACTACAATTGACCTGGTAGGTGAACTCTTAAGGTTAGATTGAAGCATCCGAACACCCAAATATAATCAAAAGATATTTATTAAAGGGTGCAGGAATATTTCAAAAAAACATAGCTACATTTCAAGGTTCTAGCTACACAGTAAGACATTGCTTTAAAGTTGCCAGATATTACCTACCTTGGTTGAAGTAATCCAAGCCTCTTTTGTCAAGAAAGCATCCTGAAGTTAGCTTATCATCCCTCATGTTAGCTGTGTGCAGATAAGCTACAAGTGCAACAAAGTCTAATAAAACTACCTGTTTTAAGGCCTAGGATCTGAGAGGGCAGGGGGCTCTTCTGCCTATCAAAAATCAGACCAGTGAAGTCATTTTGACACGAGCCTGTTAACAACAAATGGCTCAGGGGGGAGCCACTTTATTATGGGATGGAGAGGTTATCTGAAATCTAACCCACTCCTTGTGTAGTATAAAACACAACATCAACTGAGCATGTGTTGGCACCAACTCCTGGCCTGGTAAACCAATGGTTTGTCCTACCAAACAGGCTGGCTGACTTATTGCTTGACAAATGGTTTGTCTTTGTACCTGAATTGCTATTCAAAGGTCACAAGGTTGATGGCCAACTCTTCCATAACAGCATCCAGTTATTTTCCATTTGGTCACTTCAACCCACTCACAGGCCTAACGTTTAATATAAAGCCTACCTATGGTTAATGAAAGAAGAAGAAATTGGCCGAAGGTCCAATTTCTTGACACACACAGCAAAGGGGAAACAAAATCGACACCTGGTCTCTGCAGTACCGAGACACGGCAGGCTTCTCCTGCTGAAACTCTTGTTTCTATCCAGCTATTAAAGACTCGGGAGCCAAACTGTCTACTAAATCTGAATCCCCTACTAATTCAATTTGTGACGTTATGCCCTATATTTTATACATTGCTGAGGTTATTTCATTAAGTACAGCAATTATAAAAACTTCCAGTACTGGCGCCAACTCAAAATAATGCAGTGACTACTAGGTTCTTAGTCTGCCCTCAGCCTTCGAAGGGATCTGTCTTTATGTGTGTCAGATCAGGTGTTCAAGAGACAGTTGACCAACTGCTTTTTTAAAAAAACAATATTAAGTGGAATGCCTCTGTTCTTTGCTTCTTCTGCTCAGTGTGCAAGAGGCCAAGGATGCCACCTGATACCAGCACCATTTTAAATCCACATGCCTACTCCGCATTTCACACAGGAGGCTTATAAGACAAAGCTTCAGGATAATGGTCTGAGACTTTTCCCCCCTCCTCCTTCATTTAGTTTTAAAATCTATTCTGACGAAGAGTTCTAGAGAACCTGAAGCTTGCACACTGTTTTGTGTTATTGAGGGTTTGTCCTAATAAAGAGAGTAGCCAACTTCAACCAGAAGTCTGGGTCTGGGAAGGGCAGCGTTTGGAGAAAGGAGGGAGTTGGATCCAGAATTACATTTTGTTGGTCTTAAAGGTGCCACCGGACTCAAACTTTGTTCTAACATTTATTTTAATATGAGCTTTCATAAGTAACTGCTCACTTCTGACTTCATAGTTTTTCACAGGAAAGAGGATTTTAATGTGGGGAGGTGTTTGAACACGGCTCCCTCCCATCTGCAGTCTGAAGGTGGTGCAGGTTTGGAAGTGCTAGATACAACACACCCTTTCTGCATGTGTAGCTTGAACCTGAGGTACAATACATTGCTTTCAGGAAAGTGCTGATCTGAACCCTTTCCAGGTCTCCTTTTTTCACATCTCATAGCAAACTTAGTATTTAGACATGCATTGATATGACTCAGGATGGGGAAAGTCAGAATTATATATGTCCAGAGAAACCAATAAAGTGCGAGGGTGTGTGGTATAAAGAAAATCAAATTACTTGTTAATTATGTTTTTCTGCTTCAAGATCTTGTAAACTTCAGTTGATGTCCGAGGTCCTTGAATCTTCTGTCCATTCAGCATCTCTTTTTCTAGTTCCTCAATTGTCTTGAATAAACCAAAAAAAGAGACAAATAATTTTAGGGTTAAAGGAAATGATACAACTAAACCTCCATTTCAAGCTACAAAGAAAAGTATTTGAAAGTGCTGAAGTCAGTGATTAAACTGCAAGTCAGTGAATAAATGAGCAGATTTATGCTCACCCATGGAGACTTATGGATCCAACAGGATTCTGGAATGCTCTGAGGGATCCAGTGCCCTCTGGTGACTCATTCGATGTGCTGACAGAGGACCAGAATTCCCATCTCTCTGAAGCCATCTATGAGTTCGCCCCCCAATGCCCTCTCCGCTCCTGTGTTAAATTTCCCCCCCGGTATACAGTGGAACTTGGGGGGATGACATAGGAACTGAGGTGGCTAGAGCGAGTATGGCAGCAAACTCACAATGAAGAGGCAAGAACATCTTAAGAACATAAACATAAGACTATAAGAGAAGCCAATGTTGGATCAGGCCAATGGCCCATCCAGTTCAACACTCTGTCACACAGTGGCCAAAAATACCAGGTGCCAACAGGAGGTCCACCAGTGGGGCCAGGACACTAGAAGCCCTCCTACTGTTGCCCCCCTCCAAACACCAAGGACGTTTATGATGTTTATGGTGGTGAAGGCTAAGGAGTTTTTCGCAGCCACCATCGTGTCCTCAAGCTCACGCTCAACACAATTGTTTAGGGTAATTGGATCATTAACTTCTCTTACTAAGAGGAATCAAAATGTTAAGAAATTGGCTCTTGGCTCTGAAGTCTTTGTGAGCTTTTTTGCAGAAAAAGTCTTGTCCATCTGCCATGACCTCACAGCCATTGTTGATACAGTAAATGAACTGGAGGCCCCATGGCTGTCTTTGGATTCAGTTTTGGAAACTTTCAATCAACTTTCTTGAGCCAATGTCGACAGGAATCGGGGTGCTGTTAGTCCAGCCACATGTCTCCTAGACCCATGTCCTTCATGGCTGGTGAAGGCTGGCAGCGAAGGTATATGGAGCCCCCTGGTGGACATTATTAATCTGTCCCCGGACTCAGGTCTATCCAGAGGGGCTGAAGGAGGCTGTGGTTGTTCCACTCCAAAAAAAGCCAACTCTGGATCCTACCAATCCAGCTGATTAGTGCCCAGTCTCAAATGTTTCATTTCTGGGTAAGATAATTGAAAGAGCAATTATCAAGCTCCAGAGTTTCCTGGATGAAACATCAGCAATGGATAAATTCCAATTTGGTTTCTGCCCTGGCCTTGGGATGGAGATGGCATTGGTCACCTTCACAGATGATCTTCGTAGGCAGCTGGATCAAGGCGGGTCGGCATTACTGATATTGTTAGATCTTACAGCAGTGTTTGATGTGCTCTTTTGATCCACCACCTCACAGATGTAGGAATTCGTGGAACAATCCTGGAGTGGCTGATCTTGTTTCTCCATGACTGGGGAGAGAGGGTGGTGCTAGGATGAGAGATATCAACTAGACACCCACTAATATGTGGAGTGCCTCAGGGGGCAATTCTTTCCCCAATACTGTTTAATATCTATATGGGCCCCCTCGCCCAACCGCAAGTGACGATCACTGCGGTCTCAGAAGATGCTTAACCCTTCCCCAACTCTCTGCCACGGCCATTTCCCCCTGCCGATAGAAAAATGGTAAATAAACTTGCTGCTGAAGAGCGAACTCAGTTCTTTTGTCTTGCATAGTTGCTCCACCCTAAACCACAGATTGCCGCCTCTGCCCCACACTAGCCCTCACCAGTTTTGGTAACCACTTTGAGTCGGTTGGGAAATTTTCTTAATAATTACCAAGAGGTGATGTCCATTTCTAAAGGTCACTATCCATGTTTCACTAATGCAAAATTAGACATGAATTCTCCATGTAGTCATAAATAAACACAAAGGACTTTTGCAGAGACATCACAAACGCAAAATTCTCCAGTTAACAGGATTAATAACCTTTGCAAGGATTACAGCCTAATGCTGGAAACATTTACTCAATAGTAGGTTCCACGGAGTTCAATTAAACTTACTCCCATATAACAGTGTATAAGATAGCAGCCTCAAACTTTTGCAAAGAGAAAGTCTTACTTTTCCACTGCGTGCAAAGGCTTCCGCCACTTTCCTGTTGCGTCCGCCGTAGCATGTGGTGATCAGATCAGCAACACCACAGCTTTCCAGAAATGTGTTTATTGATACAGAGCCCTTGCAGAAGAGCTTTGCAAAAGAGATAATTTCCATGAGGCCCAGACGAATCTCAGCTGCTTTGGTGTTATCACCACAGCCCAGTCCATCACAAAACCCGGCTCCTACTGCCACAATGTTCTGAACACAGCAGGGAAGAGAGAGAGAGAGAGAGAGAGAGAGAGAGAGAGAGAGAGAGAGAGAAAGAAATGAAAAGTCATGAAAACAAGATAGCCTATTAAGGTATTAACCAGCCTGTGCTGCCCCTTTCTGAAATACACCAATCCCTTTTATTCCTGTTTGGTGTGAGATCAGAGCAGCTAAAAGAGATCCGTTCCTCTGGAGAAAATGGCTGCCTGGGTGTGTGTGTGTGAAGTCTGTGGCATTAAACCCTGTTGGGCTCCTTCTCCTCCTCAAGCTCCACCCCTCCTCAAGCTCCACCCCCAAAATCTCCTGGAATTTCCCAACTTGAAATTGGCATCGGGCTGCCAGATCCCCCCCTGGCAACAGCAGGGGGTGGGGGAGGTAGGGTTGTTAGCCTCAGGTTGGGAAAGTCCTGGAAATTTTGGGGTGGAGCCTGGGGAGGACAGGGACCTCAGTGGGGTACAATGCCATAGAGTCCGCCCTCCAAAACATCAATTTCTCCGGGGCAACTGATCTCTGTAGTCTGGAGGTGAGCTGTAATTCCAGGGGATCTCCAGGTCTCACCTGGAGGCTGGTATCCCTAAGTTGGCACCCCTAGTGGGTAGAGATCACACTGGTTGAGCTTTACATCATGTTAGCTCTGTATAAAAATCATTTTAAAAGACCCTGATCTTCAAAACACCCTATTAAGGTTTTAGGTAGCCTGTGCTGGTTGTAAGCACTTAAGGCAATTGGATTACGGAGATCGCCAACAATAAGACCACTTTAACATAATTAGCATAAAGAGTTATTTACAGATATATCCCATCAGCTGTATTTCGTCCCATAATTGCTCCTGGATGCCCACAGACAGACAAATTCATACAGACATGTGATCTGTAATGTGTTTCATTGGTATATAAAGGCACTTAGCAAGTGATGTCGGTAATTGCAGCTATTTCCAGAGGTGCACAGAACCCAATACTGTGAAGAAATCAATCAAGTGATCGGAAAAGAATCTTTGTACAAATCTAACCAACTGCCACAGTCATTTTCTGAGGTCCTGCTTCGACTGCCCTGCCTTCTGAGATTAGGCAAATGGCAACCTGGGTGTGGTGTATCCATAGGAAAACATGGACGCAGGGCTACCAAATGCTCGGACCGGTTCTGACCGGTCCGCCACACGGCCAGGCTAGGGCTTGAGCTTCGTGTCTTTAGACAAAAGTTTCTCGCGTTCCGCCAATCGAGGAGCCCGGGGTAACTCAATCAACTGTAAATAGCAAATCACGGGTGTTGTGTGTGTTTGGGGTGTGGGCTCACTGGGGATAAAAAGTCGGCCTGTGAGCCGGCTTAGTTGTCTTGTTCCGGATCTAAATAAAGTATGTGAGAGCTGAAATCACTCGTCAGTCTCAGTACTTTTCACTGGGAGAAGGCCTTCCACTGAAACTCTCTCCTCAAAGAGACTCACCTGTTTCTGTTTTCTGCCGGTAGGTGAAGAGCGTTTTATTTCATCGAGTGTTCCCTTAGTGATCCCTCCTTCCTGCCCTGTGTTATAATTGTGGTTTTTACATTTTTGTCTGTGTATTTTAGCTTAATTTTTATGATGTGTTCTTGTTTGGTCTTAATGGTTTTTAAGAAGTGTTTCTTATTATGTCTGTTTTTAATCTAAGCTGCCTTGGTGGCCCTTGTGAGGAAAGAAAGATGGGTTATAAATATTGTAAATAAACAAGTAGCATATTTTGGGTACAAATTATAAGCGTCCTCCATAAAAAAAAATGGAAGAAAAGACTGCATTTTTTCTAACCGAGCATTGAAAGGTTTTGGTGCATACGGATTGCCAGCAGGCAAACAGCGGCATTTAGCCATAGCAACTGTACAAGGTTCCATTTTCCTTCCATGTATGTCATGCATCATGATACCCTAGCTCCTGGCCAGAGGGCGGACCATACATCCTTCCCCCCCCTGAATGATGTATGAGCTGCTCTGACAAGTGATAAACTTCCCCAGGCTTCCGTGATGATAATTAGATTGCTGGATGAAGACAGGCTATTGCTCTAAAACCCTTTGTTTCAGCTATAAGGAAGAAAGGGCTGAGTCCCAAGAGGGAATTAAAGTTATCAAGGCTTGAGGGTGTTCCAGGAGCAGCTACCTGCTTTGGCTACCTAGTCTAGTGAATTACGGCAAAAGGCAGGCAGAACATCTGCTTGAAAGACACCTCCTTTCTTATTATGAAGTACTCCGCACTTAATACTTGGTTTTTATCACATGTAATGAAAGTTTATATGAGTCTGTTGTTTCCAGATTTTGTCAGATTGTAAAGTCAGTGGGAAGGTAACAGCGTACCGTGCACCTTGGTGTTTAGTCATGCCGGCCACGTGACCACGGAAACGTCTTCGGACAGCGCTGGCTCTTCGGCTTGGAAACGGAGATGAGCACCGCAACCCTAGAGTCGGATTCGACTGGCTTTCGAGCAAGGGAACCTTTACCTTTACCTTTTAAAGTCAGTCAAAACAGCATAAGCATTCTTTGTGATGTTTTAGTAGCTAAACCAACTACGATCATTTACAGAACTACAGATGGTCTAACATTGTTTGGGATTACTAACTTTTAAGGCTCCGCAGATCTCCACGGTGTCACAATCATCCACCACAGTAACTCTGAAATTTGGGGTCTCCATTAATTCTTTAAAGATCTTCCCATGATCTGTGTTTTTGCAACCTTGGGAAAGAAGTGCAATAGATTAGGATGAAGTTATTTCGGTTGGTTGGAGACAAAATATAACTACACCTATGTTGTTAGAAGCAGGCAATTATCTTGTAGAATGGTTGACTTAGACAGCTATTCCCCAGGGGAAAGTGTGCGTTCAACAAAATTCCCAAACAATCCAAACAATATTACAATGCATTTCCAAGCAGAGTTACACCCTTCTAAGTCCACTGACTTCAATGAACTTAGAAGGGTGTAACTCTGCAAGCCTTTCTGTGACTTAGATGGCATGTGTCCTACTACTACATTGAGCAAAGTTTGAAGCCCATCCTCTGTGATACGCACATGAATCTAGCAACATACATACATCAGAAATAAGACTGGAAATAGTTTGTAGAGAAGTGAGATATTAAATGTATAGTGATGGTGAAGATGTAAAGTTCAATCTGTACGGCTGGGCAACCTGAAAGTAAGCAATGTCAATCTGTATCCATTCCAGAGACTTATATAGTGACATAAATCAAATTGCATAGTATGGATTTTCTTTTTTCTTTTTTAAAGAAAAGTTATTAACAGGATATAATAGCATGTTCCATATTTGACTAACAATTCTTAACATATCCTTTTCTACAATTTTTATCCCCCCCCCCCCGGCTTCCAACAATGCTCCGCCCCCATTAACATTTCAATCAACATTCTCTTTTACCTTCAATTCATTTTCAGTATTCAAATAATAAATTTCAATATTTTCCTTTTTCTATTTTAACTATTAGGTAACTTTTCTATTACAGTCTCTTTTGTTGCAACACTTCTATTATGAATAGCTATCAAAATGGAGCAGTCTATTTTTCACATCCCAATTAAGCTCTAAATAGTCTTTAAAGTCCTTCCAGTCTGCTAAAAATTCTTCATCTTCTCTTCCATGAAGTTTTCTTGTTAACTTATCTATTTCAATCATAAAAATCATTTTTTATGCCCTATATTTACCATGACCATTTATGCCCTATATTTACCATGACCCTATATTTACCATTTACCATTTTTATGCCTTATATATACCATGACCATTTATCAGGTACCTGCTCCTGCTTCCAAAACTGAGCATAAGTCATTCTTGCGGTTGAAATTAGGTACCATAGCAAAGTTCTTTTTGCCATTTTAACTTCTTCTAATTTGAGTCCTAAAAGTAACATTTCTGGCTCTTTTTTCAAAGTACATTTCAAGATTTTCTGAATTTCATTATGGATCTCAGTCCAAAAAGCACTTGCTTTTTCACATGTCCACCACATATGGTAAAACGAGCCCTCTTTTTTCTTACATTTCCAACATTTGTTAGACATATTCTCATTCATATTAGCAATTTTCTTTGGTGTCATATACCATCTATACATCATTTTATAACAGTTTTCTTTAACATTAACACATGTTGAAATTTTAATCGATTTTTTCCACAAACATTCCCATGATGACATTTCTATATCTCTATTTACATTTATAGCCCATTTCACCATTTGCTCTTTTACAGTCTCATCCTCTGTATACCATTTTAGCAAAATCTTATAAATTCTAGAAATCATTTTTTTACCTTTTTCTATCCAAATCTTTTCAATTTCATTATTTTCTTTTCTAAACCCATATCTCGGCCCAGGAAAGACTGGCAATTTGCCCCGGTATCGAGTCGCAGCAAAAAAAACCCAGAGTAAACGATACCGGGTTTTCCCGTCCACACAGCGGGGGCCTCTGCCGGAAGATACTGGACGGAGGCGTGCGGGAGTGTTCAGACTGCCATGCCGGAGGCGCGCTATATTCGCTGTTTCCCCATTATTTCGGCAGTGGGCGTATGTGCGCATGAGCGCTTGAGCGCTCATGCGCTCATGCGCATAAGCGCATTTTGGCGATTTTTTTTTTTTTGCCCTGCAACGCCGGCACCGCATTGGGCAGTGGAGCGGAGCGCAGCCAATCACACCGCTGCTGCCTCATGCCCAACGCGGGTTGCTCCCGGCTTTTCGGCTGCGCGTTCAGACTCCCCGGAAGCGGAGAAACGCGCGACAAACACAGGCTTTCAAGATTTGCGTCGGCTTTTATCAGGTGTTTTTTTAATCCGGCAGTGAAGCGCGAGAGCACCGGTAGGCTACGGGTGGGGGACGCCAGGCAGATGTGCCTGTGTGAACATTCCATTTAATCCGATATTGAGTCGTTGTCAGCCCGGGTCCCATCCCGTGGCAAATTGCCAGTCTGTCCTCGGCCCTCATTTTGTCAGTTTTAAATAAATCATAAATCTGTCTATAGTTTAGCCAGTCATATTCGAAGTCCAGTTCTTCTCTAGGTCTCATCGCGAAACTTCTCCCCTCAGTTTTCAGAATGTCTCTATAGGATAACCAGTCTTTCCCTTTATGCCTTGAAAGTGGTTTTATTACTTCCGCCGGAACAATCCACAATGGTCTTGCTTAAAAAAAAAATCTCTTATACCTCATCCATGTCATGAATAGTGATCTCCTTATGAAGTGGTGTTTAAAAAGGTTATCTACTTTGGATTTCTCCACCATAAATAGGCATGCCAACCAAATTTTCGGTCATGTCCTTCTAGTGCCAACAGCTATCTATTCTCCAAATTAATCCATTGTTCCAACCATGCCAAACACACCGCATCATGATATAATCTAAAATTAGGAAGTTGGAAACCTCCTCTGTCTTTCGCATCGCAGAGAATTTTCATTTTGATCCTTGGCTTCTTTCCAGCCCATACAAACTTTGAAATCTCTTTTTGCCATGAATTCAACACTTTATAGTCTTTCACAATTGGAATCGTCTGAAATAAGAATAACAAACGAGGTAAAATGTTCGTTGTAACCGCTGAGACTCTGCCCAATAGTGATAAGTTCAAAGTATTCAATTTCTTAATGTCTTGTTGAATTTTATTCCAGGTCTTTTCATAATTGTTCTTAAACAAATCTATATTTTTTGCTGTAACCTCAATTCCCAAGTATCTAGTCTTTTTCACCACTTCACATTGGGTTTTTTCTTGTAGGTCCAGTTGATTTTCTTTTCTCATATTTTTACAAAGTATCTTTGTCTTATTCTTGTTTACATAAAATCCAGCCAAGTCTCCAAATTCTTTAATCCTTTCCATCAATAACGGTACATTCATTACTGGATCTTCAATTATAAACAATACATCTTCTGCAAAAGCCCTGTATTTATACTCAAAACTTCCAATTGTAAGTCCTTTTATATCTTTATCTTCTTTTATTTTATTCAGCATCACTTCCAAAATCCAAATAAATAAATGTCCATTCTGTCAAACACTTGGAGCATAAATTCCCAGTTTAAATTATCAAAGGCTTTTTCAGCATCCAAAAATAAAAAGGCAACTTCCTTTTCTGGATGTTTGTCGTAGTACTCTATTGCATCAATCACAATCCTTAAGTTGTCTCTAATTTGTCTATTTGGTAAAAAGCCGGCTTGTTCTTCTCTAATAGCAGTCTTTAAATAAGTCTTTAATATTTCTGAAATAACTTTGGCAAATAATTTATAGTCATTATTAAGTAGTGAAATCGGTCTATAATTTTTTACGTCTGTCAAATCTTGTCCTTCCTTGGGTATGAGAGATATGTTGGCTTCTTTCCAAGATTCTGGTATTAATTTAGTCCGCTGGATTTCATTAATTAGAAGTTCCATAATCGGGGTCAGCTCCTCCTTTAGTTTTTTGTAAAATTTTGCAGTAAATCCATCAGGTCCAGGAGCTTTCCCTAATTTGGCATCTTCTATTGCATTATATATTTCTTCTTTCTGTATTGGACCATTCAGCATTTCTTTAGTATTACTATCCATCTCAGGTAAAGTTACATTGTCCAAATACTTTTTAATTTTCACTGGGTCAATCTTCTTTTTTTGAAATAATTTTGCATAATATTTGAAGAAGGCTCTTTTTATTCCATTCATGTCAACAATTTCTTTGCCTTCCTCCATTATTTTGATTATTGTCCTTCTTTCCCTCCGATTTTTCAGTTGCCATGCCAAGTACTTCCCTGGCTTATTTGCTCCTTCAAAAGATTTTTGCTGCAATTTCTTTAAATTCCAATAAAGTTCTCTGTTTAATGTCACCTTTAATTGTTCTTGTAAAATTTGAATTTCCTTGAGAAGTTTCTTTTTGCCTGGTCTCCGTTTCAACTCATTCTCTTTTTGTTGAATTTTGTCCTGCAAATCTTTCTGTTGTTTCAAATTATTTTTCTTATTGGCTGCATTCATTGAAATCAATACTCCTCTCATCACCGATTTATAGGCATCCCAAACTGTCTGTATATTGACCTCTTGATTTAAGTTCATTTGGAAAAAAAATTGAGTTTCTTTCTGCAAAATCTCCACTAATTTTGTCTTATCCAATAAGTCCTCATTAATTCTCCAATGATATTGTTTAGCCTTTTCTTTTAATGTCCAGATTAACGGGTTGTGATCTGAATTAGTCTTTGGCAAAATTTCCACCTTGTGGGTTTATAATGCAATCTCACTCGACATCCAAATCATATCTATTCTTGAGAAGGATCTATGTCTGTTGGAATAGAAAGTAAAATCTTTAATTTTTGGATTCCATTTTCTCCATACATCTTCCAACTTTTCTTGTTCAATCAGTTTAAAAAAAAATTGAGGTAACTTTCCAATCTTCTCATCACCCTTTTGTGATTGTCTGTCCAGTTTGTTATTAACAGTACCATTAAAATCTCCAGCTAAAATTATCTGATCATAATGCACTTGGTCCAATTCCCTCAACAAATCCTTGAAGAAGTTCTCTTTGGCTCCATTAGGAGCATACAAATTAACAACCAGTGTCTTTTTTTGTAGTATTCTGATCTCAACAGCCACATATCTCCCTTCTTTATCTGTAAAAACTTGTTTGGGTTCCAACTTTTTATTTACATAAGTCACAACTCCTTTATTTTTTTCTCCTGCCAAGGAATAAAATTCTTCTCCCAATTTTTTATTAATAAAATATTTATTATCCCGACTTTTTATATGAGTTTCTTGTAGACAGATGATATTAGATTTTTGCTTTTGTAGCCAATAATTCACTACTTTTCTTTTGTTAGGTGAATTAAGTCCATTTACATTCCACGATAACAATTTGTAATCCATCACTGAGTCTTTTTAAATATCTCCAAAGTCTTCAATATTTTCAGCTTTAAACCTATACATATCCCCCGGTGTTTTGATCATATGTCTTTTCGAGTTGTACGTAAAGGACAATCCTTGTGGTATCTCCCATCTGAATCTGATATTCAGTTGTTTCAGCTTCTCCACCAACTTCTTGTATTTCTTTCTATCCTGCAGAATGGACCTTGGGAGTTCCTTCATTATTATTATCTTTTTACCATCAATTTCCAATGGCTGAGTAAACTGCTTCTTAAATATATTCTCTTTCATTTTCCTTGTCACAAATTGAACAATTATGTCTCTTAGTAAATTTTTTCTTTGTGCATAGGCAGAATTCACTCTATATATAAGATCAAAATTCTGATCCAACTCCCCCTGATCTTCTCCCAAGTATTCCGTCAGAGTTGCCATCACTTCAGTATGTATATCTTCTCCCATTTTTTCTTCTATTCCTCTCAGTCTCAGATGGTTTGACATTGCCTTATATTCCACAACTGCCTCCAGATTCCGGTTACTTTGTGAATTCACCTCAATTTTCTTTTCCAAGTCTTATGTCTTTTCCACCATTTCTGTTGCTTTTGTAGCCAAAGTTTTAACTTGATTGCTTGTATTTTCCACTTCTTTTTTAAACTCTGCCACTTCCGCAAGTACTAGCTTTCTCAAGGCTGCCACATTTTTTTCCTGAACTTCTTCCAACTGTTCCAGCTGTTTTTCCATTTTCTCCTCAAACTGCTTGTCCATTTGTTTCATCATACCTTGAATCGCTTCTAGCATGCACTTCTCCATTGCTTCGATTGCTGCCTGCCATTCTTTCTTATCTTTAGACGACATACCTGGACTTGCAGCTGACGCTGCTCTCGACCTGAGTTTTGATTCCATTTTGAAGATTTATCCGTCCACTTTGATTGTTTTCACACTTCCCTTTAAATTCCACTTTTTTCCACTCTTGTTAACAGTCTATTTCGTCTTAAAAATACATTTTAAAGTTCAGTCCTCCACAAAATGGCGGGCGCAATTTCTCTATGGTTTTCTTGGCTAGAGTAGGCTCTCTCTATACTTCCTGTTTCCAGTCCCACGTTAACAAAGTCCCACCAGAAACACCTCTGGTCCGCCTCTCTTTCAGTCCTCCAACACACTCTCTAGCCAATTTCCAGTTTCAGCCGGACACAGTTAAATGTTACACCTTTGTCTCGCAATCTTTCCAGTCACATTTGTTCATATGCTTATCACTCAGTCTCTGACCGCAGGAATGTTAAACAAAGTCAATTTAAGCCTTTTTTAGCGCTTTAACAAACTCTTCTGATTTTAACGATGGATCGATTCTACAGCTAAAAGCCTTATGCGCTTAACCGCCTTGCTCAAAACTCGTTAGATCTTCTCCCCGGTAAGCAAATCGTTTCGGTTACCTTAGATGTTTATCTTGGGACTTCGCATAGTTTCTCTTTTATTCCAACGATAGATCGTTTCTTAAGAGATCGTGAAATGGCGAATTTAAGCTGATTCTTCAGCTCGGCTAGCTTCTTTAGTGTTGATTTGCAAAAGCCCGCTCCTGAGAGGAGTTCAAGGTGTAAACAAGCCCCCTTCGGGACTTGTGGACACCGATCTCTACTCTCACTTGGACCTCGTTGCTTGCTTGGCACCCCCCTGCCTGGAGGATGCTGCGTTGGGCAGTAAAACTGCCCAAACTGTCAGAAGAAGCTGCCATCCACTCCGCTCATTCGCGTCAGTTCGCCATTTTACTCCGACCGGAAGCCCCGCATAGTATGGATTTTCAAAGGTAGCTTAGCAACATGTGATTAAATTTATAAACGTGAGAGACCTAACTCTCACTGCATTCTAAGGATACCTACAAAAGACTGGCCCAATACAGCTAGGCTGTTGAGCCATGGTTCCTCAACCCTGATCTACCAGCTGGAGCAAAATAGGAGCAGAGGATGGATTTGATGGGAGTTTCTCAAAAATGAAACAGAAGAATAGTAGCTTGCTTAATCCATCCCCCTTCAGCTGTCATTTTCCGAACAAAATTCTCCTGTCCAAGTTATTTTTCTCTCCAGTGAGAAAAACATTTTCATTTTATTTTGTTGTGTACGGACCCGACCACGTGCGTTGGTAGGGCCGCACATGGCCAAGCAAAGAGCCCAAGCTTCGCACAGGCAAACAATAGACGATCGGATCCTAGCCACTCCAATCGGAAGGCTGGGATCCAAGACTGACCTATGAAAGATTGGTACTGTAAATAAGCCTATCACAGGTGTTGGGAGTGGTTCTCTTTGGGTTTATAAGCCGGCCTGCGAGCCAGCTAAGGTTGTCTTGTTCTTGAATAAAGATGAGTTGAGTCACTACTTCATGCATTGGACACAGTATATTATAATTTATTGTCTGCCTCTCTCATGGAAGACTCAAGGTGGATTACAAAAATTAAAAGCCAGCAATAAATACAATAAAGACAAATTACAAACATGCAACAAACACTAAAAGCTACTACAATATACCTTTCATAGACATGCCCTCCTGAAAAGTTCCATTCCATACACTGTATGGGGCCTGGAGAGCTCCCAGAATTACAAGTAATCTTCAGACTACAGAGATATCAACTAACTCCTCTGGAGAAAATGGCTGCCTTGGAGGGTAGACCATATGATATTATGCCAGGCTGAGGTCCCACCTCTCCCAGGCTCCGCCCCCTCAAATCTTTGGGTTGGCAACTCTAAATAGGCCTTGGGGGGGAATGTTCTGTCTTTCTAACAGAAGTTTAAACATGTGGAAATGGACTGAAGTTTTTCATAACATGAAGGTAAATAACATCACCTGGTAAATAATATCCCTTTATTGAAAGGACCGGATATTTATTTTTCTCTAGGTGGTTGGCAACTACAAACCTAGCTTGTAAGAGGGCTGGCAGTCTTGGCTGCGGTATCATAAAGCGGAATTCTGTGATACCACACAAGGCACGACTTTCTGGTGTCTCATCGTAGGTGGAGAGCCATGGATGCCATCCGAGTCATTACATGATGTAAATAAATCTGATGAATCTGTCTCAAGTGTATGACTTTCTCTTCCTACCATGAAAGGCTACTTATAACCCAAGGACGACTAGCTATTATAATCTATTGTAATATGATTAATTACCAATGGTGGTTTCACAGAACTTTTCATCTGCCACTTCATTAGCTATGTTGGCTCCCATGAGCACACTGACGTCAATCTTCAGTTTTTCTCTAATGATGTCTGAGATGAGTTTCAAGCCTTCAGGACCTTCATCTACTCCCTAATTAACAGAAAAGGAGTCAAGAAAGCTATGGTTTTTAGAGCATAGTTTCACACAATTTAGTAGGTAAGACACAGTTGGCAACCTAGCCTAAGGAGCTTACATTCTAAAAGTTGCCACAACACAGACAATAAAAGGACGGAAGGAAGGCAGAAGTGGGGATAAACAAGGGAAGAATTTGTGCTTAGTTCAGTTACCCATATTTAGGATTATTTTCAGCAGGGAGGCAGAGAGGGAAAAAAAAGAATTTAAATTCTCAGGATGTTGCAATGGTCCAAATCGCGTGCTAGGCATAGGACATAGAAGCAAACAAAGATTACAGTATTCGGGGGTCCCAACTTTTTCATTGATTCTGCTCCAAATCTTTAATAATGGAGAAAAATACCGGACAATGCTTTTTATGGCAGGGAGATAAAACAAAGAGAATTTAGTTATTCACTTCATTTACAGTCTGCCTTTTTCGCAGCAGGATGGCACAATTAAAAACAAGGCATTGAGAATAGTATAATACACACAATCAACAATGCAACAGAACTGGATAGTACATACCATGACCAATGCTCCCTCTAAGCTGTCGAGTCCTGTGAGCAAAAATTCTACTTTGTGAGCTCCTGGCATTAAAGTTGTGAGCGAGTGATCTGGCTACTGCATATAAATTAGTCTGCTCTGGAGCCATCCTTCCTGAACTAAGGCAAAAATGTGTGAGCCGAAGGCTAAAAAACTGTGAGCTAGCTCACACTAACTCAGCTTAGAGGGAACACTGGCAGAGATATGACCCCAAAAGGAGAAGCAGCTCGGTGTGTGGGTGGTGGTGGTGGAAATCTGCATAGAGAGCTGGGCAGTAAAGTCACTCCATTCCTAGAGACTGGAATTATTCCCCCAGGGTGTGCATATGAAAAGAAAGCAGGCAGGCAGACCCCCAAAGGAGAAGCAGTTCATGGGGTGGGAATTGGAGTGGAGAGCTGGGCAGAGAAGTCACCCTGTTTCTCAAGACCGGAACAATTATCCCAAGGCTGTATTTGCTGATGGATGGCCAGCCAAACGCTGCCCCAGGAAATCTGGCCGAGGGTCAAAGACAGAGGTTCTCTGACTGGGTGGGGAAATTCAGGTCTGGGGTGCCAACTCCCAACCCTTGACTACGCACCTCTAACACCGATACAGATAGTCAAGAGTTTGGGTGTGCTCCTGGATGCCTCCTTGTCAATTGAGGCCCAGGAACCAAATGTTGCCAGGCTGGCATTCTCCCAACTATGCCGGATCAGGCAATTGGCCCCCTGTCTCATCCCAACATAGCCACAGTAATCCATGCAACAGTCACCTCTAGACTTGATTACAGTAACTCGCTCTACTCAGGGCTGCTCTTAAGGCTGATCCAGAAGTTAAAGCTCGTCCAGAATGCTCAGGTCCTTACAGGGACACCACTAACTGCATATATACAACCTATGCTTTGCCAACTGCACTGGCTCAAAGCTGAATAACGGGTGTTAGCCGAAATGCTTATCTATGCATTGATCGGTCTAAACTTATATTGAGTTCTGGTCTATGTATACAGAGAAAGTAGTTTCGCCCAGAGAACCAGTTTCCCAAAAGAGAACGCGTGACAAGGTTTCTTTAGTAAAATCAGTTTTCTTCTTTACTGAATAATATCTTTGTTTCACAGGCAAACAAAACAGATGCATTCACACATACACACAAGTTCCTTTAGATACAATAGAAATGGAAAACCATATGGGGTTTTAAACTAGAAGGTATTTAGGAAAGGGAAATCACGTGATACTTATCTGTTTCTTGAAGCTCGACCTTCTCAGTGAAGAATACAAGGATAGAAATTCTTACTAAGGAAAACTTTTACTTCACACAGTTGGGACCAGCCAACACGTGTGAAGGGCTCCTTGGTCGCGACTCCAAGGAAACACAGTGAGGTTACCTACAGTAGGTGTAAGGTTGGGTGCAGGGGATGGGCCAAGGCACAAGACAAAGGTTGAACCTTGTTTTTATCAGCTAGTTTTGGGGGGTGGCATTGGAGTCTTCTTCCAGTCCGTCCCATCCCTATACCATTGGCTATAGGATGTGGGGTACCCTCCTACTAAGGTGGGGCAATATTAGAAATCTACACCTTTACTCCCAAAGGGGCATTTGGTCCAAGGTGACGATGAGTTGTCATGGAAACCTTAGAAGTGCAGATGACTCTAGCTTGGTCCAAGTCACAAACAGGAAACAGTCTTAACACTTGCAAAATACCAAGCATCCTGTGGGTTACGTGTGGAATTCAGATTCCTCGATGGTGGACAGGTTGTCGTTTATAATCTCCTTCTAGCAGACCATAATGGAGATGCTTTTCCTTTTCCCAGTGCCTGATGGGTAGGTGTATGCATACGTGTGTGTTTGTGACTTCATTAGCATGAAAGTACAGACTGCAGGGCAGCTTCTTAGTGCAGAGAGTCACATCAAACAAAGCATACATTCTCCCAAACTACAAGACACTTGTATGCACCATTCAGATGTGCGTGTAGGTCAGAAAACAACAAATAAAAAGCATTTCAAAAGTACATCTCCTAACAGGGTCAGGTTCAAGGTTTTGGTCTTCTTGACTTATAAGGCCCTAAATGGTCAGAGACCAACCTACCTATGGGACTGCCTCTCCTGGTATGTCCCCTGGAGAACATTATGCTCAGGAGACCAACACCTACTGGAAGCCCCTGGCCCCAAGAGTGTCTGGCTGTCCTCAACTAGCGTCAGGGCCTTCTTGGCCTTGGCTCCAACTTGCTGCAACTCTCTGCCTACTAACATCAGGGCCCTGCGGGATCTGTTACAATTCCACAGGGCCTGCAAGGCAGAGTCATGTTCCGCCAAGCATACAGTTGAGGACAGCAACAGTTTTTTAATGGTCTTTAATGGTTAGGGTTTTAACATCTAGGTGGCTTTTAACTGCCTTTCACTCCCTTTCCCCCCTGCTGATGTAAATTGAGGGGGTCAGGAATTTATATTATGGCACCATGCAAACACTCAGATTTATGGACTGGGATTTTAGATGGTGTTTTATATTTATTTTTATTAATTTTGTTGTGCATCGCCCTGAGCCCGTTTGCAAGGAGGGCAGTATAGAAACCTAATGAAATGAATAAATCATGCTGGCGGCTCCTGGGCTCTGGGCAGGGTGGAAGGCTTGGCCCTGTCCCAAAATTACATTGTTCGTCTGCAGAGGGAAAGTGGGCCTGGGGAGACGCACCCACCCCACAACTAGCTCTCAGGCTTGGGCAGTGCAGGCAAGTTGGCCGTGACCTGCACTCACTTTGTCTGCAGTGGGAGGGTGGGCCCAGGGATACACAGCCCCCTGCCACTGTGCAGGTGGCTCCTGGGCTCTGGGCAGGGCAGGGTGAGAGGGTTGGCCCTGCTCCATAGTCACGTTGTTCATCCACAGAGGGAGGGTGGGCTGGTCCAGGGAGATGCAGCCATCCGCAAGTGTGTGGGTGGCTCCTGGGCCCCGGGCAGGGCAAGCCCTGCCCTGCAGACCCATTTTCAATGGAGGGAGGTTGGGCCTGGGGAATAAGCCTCCTACCATGTAGGAATCTGGGGAATAAGCCTTCTACCACCAAATGAGAAGGGAGCACTCACTGGAGAAGACCCTGATGCTGGGAAAGATTGGAGGTCAAAGAAGAAGGGGACAGCAAAGGATGAGATGGTTAGACAGTGTTATCAATGCAACGAACATGAAATTAAGGGAACTCCAAAGCACAACGGAAGACAGGAGGGCCTGGCGTGATGTGGTCGATGGGGTCGCAAAGAGTTGGACTCAACTGTGTGACTGAACAACAACAACGTGGGTGAATCCTAGGCCTGGGCAGGGCGTTGTTGTTGCCTTGAAGGTGGAAGAAGGGTGGGCCTGAGGAGTCAGCCACCTGCCGTCTGGGCTCAGGCAAGGTGGGCTGGCCCAGCCCTGCCCTGCCCTGCCTTGCACTACAGCCACCTACTGTGTGGGTGGCTCCCAGGCCAGGGCAGAGGGGGATGGCCCTGCAGTCATCTGGTTGGTGGCGAGAGCAGTGCCGGCAACAGTTCTCTCCCACATGCTTCCGGGGGGGGGAGGCATCCATCCTGGATTGGTCCACTGCAAGTTTGATACTTCCCCTCTACTAGGTTGCATAGAGTCCATCCTGTCCATTCTATGGTCCAGCATTTTTCTGGTGTCGCCTTCTTTGGTGGCCTGTAACTCAGACCCCTGAAGTTAGGGCATGTAGAGGGGCATCCCAGGGAGGTCCACTGAAGGTGCGATGCCTCTAACTCATACAGGGCCCATTCTATATGTTCCAGAACCCACTCCTGTCATCTCCCCGAAAAGCATTTCCTGGGGGCACCTTGTTTGGGGGTCCGTAACTGAGACCCCCACATCCAATCCACACGTAACTTGTAGGGCATGCAGGGGGACATCCCAGAGAAATCAACTATGAGTTTGATCCCTCTAGCTCACACAGGGCCAGTTATATACACTCCTGAACCCGCACCTGACCTCTTCCCCAAAAAACTTCCCTGGGGCACCTTGGGGGGGGGGGCGTAACTCAGACCCCTGAAGTCCAATCTTCACCAAACTTGGTGGGCAGGTAGAGGACAGTCAGTTTTGGAATTTCTAGGGCCCCGAGGGTCCACCTCACTGTATCCTGAACTTCTGGAACCAGTTCAGTTTGGCACAGCAGTTGGGTTTGGGACATGTCCCGAACCCGAAGTGAGTTTTCCTGGTTTGTGCCAATCCCTAGGTGTAATGTCATAGAGTCCATCTTCCAAAGCAGCCAGTTTTTCCAGGGAAACTGATCTCTGTAGCCTGGAGATCAATTATAATTTTGGGAGCTCTTCAGCCAGCACCTGGAGGTTGGCAATCCTATACTAACTACAACCCTAATTCCCTTTATAAAAAGGCCCTCTAGCCTCCAGTTTGGGATTGATGAAGGACAATATAACCAGGCTGAACTAATTTGGACAGATAACACCCATTTTTTCCCAACCAGGTCTTGGTCACTCAAGCCAGATCAAACTTACCCTCCTCCGGCAACTCAGAAAGGAGTGCAGTTGTATTCCTTGCCTATCCGGTATTGCACATTATCCATAGAAAAGTTTCACCTGTTAAATTTATGTGTCAGACTGCTGCTAAAGGCACAGGAGCAGGGCCATTAAAAGAGCTGGCAACCCCATGTGCAAACATGAACTTTGCCATATGGTCTGTCATACCACTGTTTGGTTTTATGCCTTTTGAAAATGTCTTGAATTTACCTTTATTAATGAGATACCAATGGTTCCTGCTTTTACTTTGCCAACAAGTTGGTCACATATCTTAGGAATGAACTGATGGGGTATGATAAATATTAGAATATTTGCCTCAGCTGCTGCTTCTACTGGATCTGGTACAGCAACCTAAGGGAAAAAATGAAGAAAGTTAGTAAATGTATCCGTAGCATGGCAACTGAGAGTTGCATTCAGGAACCTTGGCCAAATCGGAGTTTCCAAATAAACGAACACAAGTATTTAAAGAGAAGTGTAAACTGGGCGATACAGACGCTATGTACTTGCTGAGGGAAACACAAGTGTACCTCAAGGGTTTCCAACAGCAATAGCAATAATCTGTGAAGCTGCCCTAAATCTAGCCTTTACAAAATTATACATAAGAATGTTCAGGAACACTCCTTAAATTACTGAATCCTTGTGAAAAGCATTAGAACAAAATTTGAGACCAGTGGCACCTTGTATTCAAGGTATGAACTTTCGCGTGTGAAAAGCATGTTAGGCCTTGAAAGACATCAATGAACTATTGTTTTAAAAGCTCATAGTTGCTTTAAGCAAAACCAGATTTAAGTTTCAGGGGCAAAAATGGGCAGCTTCAGAAAGCAATCTTAAACAGGTCTACTTAGAATCCTGTTCAAGGATATTCAATGGAATTTCCTCCCAAAGAAAGAGTACTTAGGATTGCACAACGATGGTGGAAAGTGCTGTCAAGTCACGGCTGATTTATGGTGACCCAGTAGGGTTTTGAAGGCAAGAGACATTCAGAGGTGGTTTGCCCTTGCCTGCCTCTGCATAACCACCCTAGACTTCCTTAGTGGTCTGCCATCCAAGTACTAACCAGGGCTGACCCTGCTTAGCTTCCAAAACCTGATGAGATCAGGCTAGCTTGGGTCGTCTAGGTCATGGCAGGATAGCCACAGAAATCACTGAGGGGGAAAAAATCCGCTCCCTGATCTACAACTGCATCTTCCGCTGCTCCTATAATGGGGCTAAGATTCCTTTTGATTACTAGATTCAGGGCTATTTTGGGGCAGGAACGCACAGGAATGGAGTTCCGGCTGGCTCCCAAGTTGGCCACACCCCGCAGGAACTCATTAGCGTAATAGGCCACACCCAACAGCAGAAACTCATTAGGGCTGGTTACATTAGGGGCATGTGGCCTAACATGCAAAGGAGTTCCTGCTACAAAAAAAGCCCTGGGTTTTGACAACAAACAAGATAAACAGAATAAGAAGCAAAAGGTGGGTGTGGCTGGATGACCACACTTCTGGTAACACGGGGGTGTGGCCTAATATTGCTAATGAGCTGTGCTGTCAGGGGGTGTGGCCTAATATGCTAATGAGTTTCTGCAGATGGGTGTGGCCTATTATGCTAATGAGTTCCTGCATGGCTTTTTCTACAAAAAAAGCCCTGACTAGATTAATGTACAGTTCACGTGTATTTGTTTTTGTACCCATGGTCTCATTTTAAATAATTCCTCCTGTTTTCTGCTGGTTATTTGCCTAAACTGCCTGCTGCTTTCTGAATTTCTTGTAAGACAATACATTCGTTGCAACATTTCTCTTTCGCTAAATGTGTAATCTTCCACTGGAGGAAGAAATCCAGCCCAAACTTGAAACTTCAAACTTGAGAAATAACGTACTTTCATTCAACTTACCACATTAGGAGGTAGCTTATGACCTGGAAGATACTTCACATTTTCATGATCTTGGTTAATTATCTCTGTGAGTTTCCTCCCATTGACTAACTCTTCAAACACCCACATCTTTACGACTGGCTCAAATCTGTTGGATTTCTGGACATTTTTGCCTACGATTTTTGCAATAGCAGATGCCCTTTTAAAAAATGGAAAAGAATTTGATAATAAAACTGCAGACGAGAAGGGCCTGTTTGTATAAGTGCTATAAATCAGGAACTATCACACAAGTAGGATTCAGGTTACCTGAGTTTAATAAAGTTTAGCATGCTTTATCACCCACAGTTACTGTCATGTTGGTTAAATGGTCAGGGGAGGCCTGGGATCAAATCTCCACTCTGTCGTGAAGCTTAGTGGGAGACTTCGGGCCAGTCCCTGGGCTGGATCACACCAATCAGTTTCCTTAGCAGCAGCACCTTAGCAGCAGTTTCCTTAGCAGCAGCTAGCAGAAGAGGCTTGTGTGTCAGAGGGAAAATTTCCTATGCTGAAGGAAAGGCACAGCCAGTAAGAGGGATACAAGTCCCCTATATCTCTGCCTAACCTACTTCCCAGGATTGTTGTTGGGTAAAATGAATAAACCATCTGCATTATCCTGAGCTTTTCGAAACAATCTTACAATCAATGCTCCCTCTAAGCTGTGGAGTCTTGTGAGCAAAAATTCTACTTTGTGAGCTACTGGCATTAAAGTTGTGAGTGAGCAATTTGGCCACTGCATGAATCAGTTTGCTCTGGAGCCTGAGCTAAGGCAAAAATGTGTGAGCCAGAGGCTAAAAAAACTGTGAGCTAGCTCACACTAACATAGCTTAGAGGGAACACTGCTTACAATAGACACTACTTTTCACCGAGAGATGCCTTTCGCAAGACTTTATGTGCTTCAATTAACCATCTGGAGAAATCCACAGTGAACTTCTTCATTAGGCAAACATACCCTCTTCTAATTCTCTCGATTACATCTGAGGCAATATCCTTATCAGATCACTTCCACTTTGCCTAGTGAAGTTTGTCTTGAGGACAGTACTGTGCCAGGCAGCTTTGCCACCATTAAATTGTCACCATTATTTACTGGAGAGCAGGAAATATGCTCTGGGGTTATGACTTTCCAGGTCATCAAACTGACCGACATATAAAGCACGGAGTCACTTGCTCTTGGCCCCCTTTTGTGCCCACATTGTTCCAAATGTCCTTTAAATGACTGATAACAGAGAGAACGCATTGCCTGCTTTATCTAATGTCCTATTTGTACCTGCACAATCAGTGATATCTATTCAAAAAAGGACAGCAAGAACTGATTGCAAGATTAGCTGGGTTCACTGGCAGATATGAAAGGCACAGACAGAAATTTAAGCAGTAAGGCACAACTAGGGGTGTGCATTCGGCTGTATCCAAGCTGAAAAAATACCAGCTTTTGGGGTTTTTTAGCTGAATACAGATCAGAGAAGCTGACTGGCTACCAGGATAGCTGATCCCAAATAAAGCTAATTTTCCCCCAGCTTTTTTCAAGTATATTCAGCTATACCGAATAGCTGCTGGTGGGGAGGTTTAAAGGGCTGCAGAGAGACTTTCAGTTTTCCTCTAGGGCTCTTTCTCACCTTTTGCTCTGGTTTCCAGAGCAACAGGAGGAGGGGGAAGGAGCAGCGGCAATTTGGCAAATAGAATTTCAGGTTAGGGGGAATACTGCTTTTTAGCCAATCACAGAAGTTTGTTCTTTTAAAAAAATTCTTTTGTGCATGGGCAAAGAGCATAAAAGCAAGGGTCTGGCTGAGCTAGACTCCATTGCTGAGACAGGTTTGGAATGCGTGGGCTGGCTTTGGCTTCAGTTGCTGCATATATGCAAATATATATATGTGTGGGTGTGTGTTTATTAAGATTTTATTCAAGAAATAAAAAGAAGGAAGAAAAAAATGAAAACATAATAACACACGAAAAGAGAAACTAAACAACAGATCAACAAACACACTTAAGAACAGGAAAAAGGGAAATGTCTGATTTTCTCTGCTACAGGAATCCATACATTTATTCATTACCACCTTAGCTCGTAGTCAGACCAAGGGAAATATATCACCCTTATGTATAAGCTTATTATCTTCTTATCTTCAAAGCCATAAGTCAACAGTTCATTTCTCCCCTTTTATGCAAGAACTCTATGAAGGGTTTCCATGTAGGTATAAATTTAAGCAGGGCTTTTTTTCTGGGTTAGGGGTAGGGTTTTGGAACCTCTTTGACAAAATTCTTTTAAAAATGTTTAAAAGTTTATGAGTTTTCAGTATACAGATTGAAAACTTCATTTCCCTCTTGAGATTTCTGGCACCTCTTTTTCCAGGAAAAAAGCCCTGAATTTAAGTAAAGTTTTCTCTTTTATCAAAGATGTAAGTTTGGCCATTTCTGCAAGCTCCGTCATCTTTTCTAGTCATTCTTCTATTGTAGGCAATGATGCCATTTTCCAGTTTTGAGTATATAACAGTCTTACTGCCACTGCCATGTAGAGACACAAAGTTCCATTTGTATTTTCAAACTGTTTATCCATTAGACACAACAAAAAAACTTCTGGTTTCAATTGTATATTAAGCTTTAAAATCTTCTGCATAATTGAATGTATTTGTATTCAATACTTTTTGGCTTTATTACATCACATATGATAAAATGTTCCTGCATGTTGTTCAAATTTCCAGCATTTATTCCCAACATTTTTATACATTTTAGCTAATTAATATTATAAATATTATACATAAATTAGTCATATACCACCGGTATACCATTTTATATAAATTCTCTTATAAATTAGAACTTAAGATAAATTTTAGCTCTTTCAGCCAAAGATTTCCCTGTTGTTCCATTTGAATAGTATAACCAAAATTTTTCGACCACTTTATCAAATATTCTTTTACCTATTCCTCCTGTTTTAAATTTCAACATAAGTTTATACATTTTCGCAATAAACTATACAACCTGTTATCCACTTTAAATCTTTCTAATAATTGTGCATAAAAACAACGATTGACAACTGTACCCTTGTACTAACAAACACTCTCTTGTTTTGATTTACAGTCACCTTCTGAAATGTCTTAAGTGTCCTGGTATGTTAAATACATTTGTTTAGTAACCATTTCCCTTCTTAAAAAAGCTTCCTGGGTTGAAATCCACAAAGGAGTTTTCAGGCACAATCTGACTTTGTATTTGTTCCAGATTCTTACAACGGCATGTCTAATATAATAATTTTTAAAATCAACCTTGACTTTCACTTTATTATACCATAAATAAGCATGCCACCCATATCTTCAGTCATGACCTTCTAACTCCAGTAACATTTTGTTTCTCAAAAGTACCCATTCTTTAAACATTTCAGACAACAAGCTGCAAAATATACTTTCAAATTACATAAACCCAATCCACCTCTTTCTTTTATGTCTTCTAATATTTTATAGTTAACATTTTTTCCTTTGCCACACAAATCTTGATATATCCTTCTGCCACTGTTTGAATGGTACATCAGATGTCAGAACTGGTATTCTCTGAAATAAAATAACATTCTAGGCAAAATCTTAATTCCAGATATTCTCCCCAGCAAGGACAACTGTAATTTCCCCCATTTTAGAAGCTCTTTTAAAATTTCTTTCCAAGTTTTAATGTAATCGTTATGAAATAACATACAATTCATATTTGACAGAGTAATTCCCAAATATTTTACTTTCTTTTCAACCTTAAAACCTGTTTGTTTGTTGTCAACAGCTCTTTATCTTCTAAAGTCATATGTTTGGTTAATACCTTTGTCTTCTGTTTTTTAATCTTGAAACCAAATTCCTTTAATTTATACATCAAAGAGTCAATTCCTTTTAGAGGGTCTTCAAAAACCAACACTAAGTCATCCACAAAGGCTCTCAATTAATAATTTTCTTTTGTAATCTTAACACCTCCAACTTTTTCATCTTGTCATATCTCTAATAAATATTTCAACAACTAGAATAAACAAAAGAGGAGATAAAAGACATCCTTGTCTTTTTCCTTTTGTATCTCACATGGTTTGGTTAGATCTCCATTCACAATTATTTTTGCTGATTGTTTGGTATAGATTGATTTAATGCTTTAAAAAAATCTCACCAAAATTCATTTCGTGAAGCACCTAAAACATAAAAGGCTAGTTCATATTATCAAAGGCCTTTTCTGCATCTAAAAACATCGAGACCACTTGTTTTTCATTATGTTTTTTAAAATATTCCAATATATCAAGCTCTAACATTGTCCTTCAGCTGCCTCATAGGTAAAAAGCCACATTGATCTTCCTGGAAGAAATCTTGCAAAAAAAGATTAAGTCTTTCCACTAAAATTGTCATAAACAACTTGTAATCATTGTTCAATAATGAAATGAAGCTTGTGTGTCAGAGGGAAAATTTCCTATGCTGAAGGAAAGGCACAGCCAGTAAGAGGGATACAAGTCCCCTATATCTCTGCCTAACCTACTTCCCAGGATTGTTGTTGGGTAAAATGAATAAACCATCTGCATTATCCTGAGCTTTTCGAAACAATCTTACAATCAATGCTCCCTCTAAGCTGTGGAGTCTTGTGAGCAAAAATTCTACTTTGTGAGCTACTGGCATTAAAGTTGTGAGTGGGCAATTTGGCCACTGCATGAATCAGTTTGCTCTGGAGCCTGAGCTAAGGCAAAAATGTGTGAGCCAGAGGCTAAAAAAACTGTGAGCTAGCTCACACTAACATAGCTTAGAGGGAGCACTGCTTACAATATATACTACTTTTCACCGAGAGATGCCTTTCGCAAGACTTTATGTGCTTCAATTAACCATCTGGAGAAATCCACAGTGAACTTCTTCATTAGGCAAACATACCCTCTTCTAATTCTCTCGATTACATCTGAGGCAATATCCTCATCAGATCACTTCCACTTTGCCTAGTGAAGTTTGTCTTGAGGACAGTACTGTGCCAGGCAGCTTTGCCACCATTAAATTGTCACCATTATTTACTGGAGAGCAGGAAATATGCTCTGGGGTTATGACTTTCCAGGTCATCAAACTGACCGACATATAAAGCACGGAGTCACTTGCTCTTGGCCCCCTTTTTGTGCCCACATTGTTCCAAATGTCCTTTAAATGACTGATAACAGAGAGAACGCATTGCCTGCTTTATCTAATGTCCTATTTGTACCTGCACAATCAGTGATATCTATTCAAAAAAGGACAGCAAGAACTGATTGCAAGATTAGCTGGGTTCACTGGCAGATATGAAAGGCACAGACAGAAATTTAAGCAGTAAGGCACAACTAGGGGTGTGCATTCGGCTGTATCCAAGCTGAAAAAATACCAGCTTTTGGGGTTTTTAGCTGAATACAGATCAGAGAAGCTGACTGGCTACCAGGATAGCTGATCCCAAATAAAGCTAATTTTCCCCCAGCTTTTTTCAAGTATATTCAGCTATACCGAATAGCTGCTGGTGGGGAGGTTTAAAGGGCTGCAGAGAGACTTTCAGTTTTCCTCTAGGGCTCTTTCTCACCTTTTGCTCTGGTTTCCAGAGCAACAGGAGGAGAGGGGAAGGAGCAGCGGCAATTTGGCAAATAGAATTTCAGGTTAGGGGGAATACTGCTTTTTAGCCAATCACAGAAGTTTGTTCTTTTAAAAAAATTCTTTTGTGCATGGGCAAAGAGCATAAAAGCAAGGGTCTGGCTGAGCTAGACTCCATTGCTGAGACAGGTTTGGAATGCGTGGGCTGGCTTTGGCTTCAGTTGCTGCATATATGCAAATATATATATGTGTGGGTGTGTGTTTATTAAGATTTTATTCAAGAAATAAAAAGAAGGAAGAAAAAAATGAAAACATAATAACACACGAAAAGAGAAACTAAACAACAGATCAACAAACACACTTAAGAACAGGAAAAAGGGGAAATGTCTGATTTTCTCTGCTACAGGAATCCATACATTTATTCATTACCACCTTAGCTCGTAGTCAGACCAAGGGAAATATATCACCCTTATGTATAAGCTTATTATCTTCTTATCTTCAAAGCCATAAGTCAACAGTTCATTTCTCCCCTTTTATGCAAGAACTCTATGAAGGGTTTCCATGTAGGTATAAATTTAAGCAGGGCTTTTTTTCTGGGTTAGGGGTAGGGTTTTGGAACCTCTTTGACAAAATTCTTTTAAAAATGTTTAAAAGTTTATGAGTTTTCAGTATACAGATTGAAAACTTCATTTCCCTCTTGAGATTTCTGGCACCTCTTTTTCCAGGAAAAAAGCCCTGAATTTAAGTAAAGTTTTCTCTTTTATCAAAGATGTAAGTTTGGCCATTTCTGCAAGCTCCGTCATCTTTTCTAGTCATTCTTCTATTGTAGGCAATGATGCCATTTTCCAGTTTTGAGTATATAACAGTCTTACTGCCACTGCCATGTAGAGACACAAAGTTCCATTTGTATTTTCAAACTGTTTATCCATTAGACACAACAAAAAAACTTCTGGTTTCAATTGTATATTAAGCTTTAAAATCTTCTGCATAATTGAATGTATTTGTATTCAATACTTTTTGGCTTTATTACATCACATATGATAAAATGTTCCTGCATGTTGTTCAAATTTCCAGCATTTATTCCCAACATTTTTATACATTTTAGCTAATTAATATTATAAATATTATACATAAATTAGTCATATACCACCGGTATACCATTTTATATAAATTCTCTTATAAATTAGAACTTAAGATAAATTTTAGCTCTTTCAGCCAAAGATTTCCCTGTTGTTCCATTTGAATAGTATAACCAAAATTTTTTCGACCACTTTATCAAATATTCTTTTACCTATTCCTCCTGTTTTAAATTTCAACATAAGTTTATACATTTTCGCAATAAACTATACAACCTGTTATCCACTTTAAATCTTTCTAATAATTGTGCATAAAAACAACGATTGACAACTGTACCCTTGTACTAACAAACACTCTCTTGTTTTGATTTACAGTCACCTTCTGAAATGTCTTAAGTGTCCTGGTATGTTAAATACATTTGTTTAGTAACCATTTCCCTTCTTAAAAAAGCTTCCTGGGTTGAAATCCACAAAGGAGTTTTCAGGCACAATCTGACTTTGTATTTGTTCCAGATTCTTACAACGGCATGTCTAATATAATAATTTTTAAAATCAACCTTGACTTTCACTTTATTATACCATAAATAAGCATGCCACCCATATCTTCAGTCATGACCTTCTAACTCCAGTAACATTTTGTTTCTCAAAAGTACCCATTCTTTAAACATTTCAGACAACAAGCTGCAAAATATACTTTCAAATTACATAAACCCAATCCACCTCTTTCTTTTATGTCTTCTAATATTTTATAGTTAACATTTTTTCCTTTGCCACACAAATCTTGATATATCCTTCTGCCACTGTTTGAATGGTACATCAGATGTCAGAACTGGTATTCTCTGAAATAAAATAACATTCTAGGCAAAATCTTAATTCCAGATATTCTCCCCAGCAAGGACAACTGTAATTTCCCCCATTTTAGAAGCTCTTTTAAAATTTCTTTCCAAGTTTTAATGTAATCGTTATGAAATAACATACAATTCATATTTGACAGAGTAATTCCCAAATATTTTACTTTCTTTTCAACCTTAAAACCTGTTTGTTTGTTGTCAACAGCTCTTTATCTTCTAAAGTCATATGTTTGGTTAATACCTTTGTCTTCTGTTTTTTAATCTTGAAACCAAATTCCTTTAATTTATACATCAAAGAGTCAATTCCTTTTAGAGGGTCTTCAAAAACCAACACTAAGTCATCCACAAAGGCTCTCAATTAATAATTTTCTTTTGTAATCTTAACACCTCCAACTTTTTCATCTTGTCATATCTCTAATAAATATTTCAACAACTAGAATAAACAAAAGAGGAGATAAAAGACATCCTTGTCTTTTTCCTTTTGTATCTCACATGGTTTGGTTAGATCTCCATTCACAATTATTTTTGCTGATTGTTTGGTATAGATTGATTTAATGCTTTAAAAAAAAATCTCACCAAAATTCATTTCGTGAAGCACCTAAAACATAAAAGGCTAGTTCATATTATCAAAGGCCTTTTCTGCATCTAAAAACATCGAGACCACTTGTTTTTCATTATGTTTTTTAAAATATTCCAATATATCAAGCTCTAACATTGTCCTTCAGCTGCCTCATAGGTAAAAAGCCACATTGATCTTCCTGGAAGAAATCTTGCAAAAAAAGATTAAGTCTTTCCACTAAAATTGTCATAAACAACTTGTAATCATTGTTCAATAATGAAATGAAGCTTGTGTGTCAGAGGGAAAATTTCCTATGCTGAAGGAAAGGCACAGCCAGTAAGAGGGATACAAGTCCCCTATATCTCTGCCTAACCTACTTCCCAGGATTGTTGTTGGGTAAAATGAATAAACCATCTGCATTATCCTGAGCTTTTCGAAACAATCTTACAATCAATGCTCCCTCTAAGCTGTGGAGTCTTGTGAGCAAAAATTCTACTTTGTGAGCTACTGGCATTAAAGTTGTGAGTGGGCAATTTGGCCACTGCATGAATCAGTTTGCTCTGGAGCCTGAGCTAAGGCAAAAATGTGTGAGCCAGAGGCTAAAAAAACTGTGAGCTAGCTCACACTAACATAGCTTAGAGGGAGCACTGCTTACAATATATACTACTTTTCACCGAGAGATGCCTTTCGCAAGACTTTATGTGCTTCAATTAACCATCTGGAGAAATCCACAGTGAACTTCTTCATTAGGCAAACATACCCTCTTCTAATTCTCTCGATTACATCTGAGGCAATATCCTCATCAGATCACTTCCACTTTGCCTAGTGAAGTTTGTCTTGAGGACAGTACTGTGCCAGGCAGCTTTGCCACCATTAAATTGTCACCATTATTTACTGGAGAGCAGGAAATATGCTCTGGGGTTATGACTTTCCAGGTCATCAAACTGACCGACATATAAAGCACGGAGTCACTTGCTCTTGGCCCCCTTTTTGTGCCCACATTGTTCCAAATGTCCTTTAAATGACTGATAACAGAGAGAACGCATTGCCTGCTTTATCTAATGTCCTATTTGTACCTGCACAATCAGTGATATCTATTCAAAAAAGGACAGCAAGAACTGATTGCAAGATTAGCTGGGTTCACTGGCAGATATGAAAGGCACAGACAGAAATTTAAGCAGTAAGGCACAACTAGGGGTGTGCATTCGGCTGTATCCAAGCTGAAAAAATACCAGCTTTTGGGGTTTTTTAGCTGAATACAGATCAGAGAAGCTGACTGGCTACCAGGATAGCTGATCCCAAATAAAGCTAATTTTCCCCCAGCTTTTTTCAAGTATATTCAGCTATACCGAATAGCTGCTGGTGGGGAGGTTTAAAGGGCTGCAGAGAGACTTTCAGTTTTCCTCTAGGGCTCTTTCTCACCTTTTGCTCTGGTTTCCAGAGCAACAGGAGGGAGGGGGGAAGGAGCAGCGGCAATTTGGCAAATAGAATTTCAGGTTAGGGGGAATACTGCTTTTTAGCCAATCACAGAAGTTTGTTCTTTTAAAAAAATTCTTTTGTGCATGGGCAAAGAGCATAAAAGCAAGGGTCTGGCTGAGCTAGACTCCATTGCTGAGACAGGTTTGGAATGCGTGGGCTGGCTTTGGCTTCAGTTGCTGCATATATGCAAATATATATATGTGTGGGTGTGTGTTTATTAAGATTTTATTCAAGAAATAAAAAGAAGGAAGAAAAAAATGAAAACATAATAACACACGAAAAGAGAAACTAAACAACAGATCAACAAACACACTTAAGAACAGGAAAAAGGGAAATGTCTGATTTTCTCTGCTACAGGAATCCATACATTTATTCATTACCACCTTAGCTCGTAGTCAGACCAAGGGAAATATATCACCCTTATGTATAAGCTTATTATCTTCTTATCTTCAAAGCCATAAGTCAACAGTTCATTTCTCCCCTTTTATGCAAGAACTCTATGAAGGGTTTCCATGTAGGTATAAATTTAAGCAGGGCTTTTTTTCTGGGTTAGGGGTAGGGTTTTGGAACCTCTTTGACAAAATTCTTTTAAAAATGTTTAAAAGTTTATGAGTTTTCAGTATACAGATTGAAAACTTCATTTCCCTCTTGAGATTTCTGGCACCTCTTTTTCCAGGAAAAAAGCCCTGAATTTAAGTAAAGTTTTCTCTTTTATCAAAGATGTAAGTTTGGCCATTTCTGCAAGCTCCGTCATCTTTTCTAGTCATTCTTCTATTGTAGGCAATGATGCCATTTTCCAGTTTTGAGTATATAACAGTCTTACTGCCACTGCCATGTAGAGACACAAAGTTCCATTTGTATTTTCAAACTGTTTATCCATTAGACACAACAAAAAAACTTCTGGTTTCAATTGTATATTAAGCTTTAAAATCTTCTGCATAATTGAATGTATTTGTATTCAATACTTTTTGGCTTTATTACATCACATATGATAAAATGTTCCTGCATGTTGTTCAAATTTCCAGCATTTATTCCCAACATTTTTATACATTTTAGCTAATTAATATTATAAATATTATACATAAATTAGTCATATACCACCGGTATACCATTTTATATAAATTCTCTTATAAATTAGAACTTAAGATAAATTTTAGCTCTTTCAGCCAAAGATTTCCCTGTTGTTCCATTTGAATAGTATAACCAAAATTTTTCGACCACTTTATCAAATATTCTTTTACCTATTCCTCCTGTTTTAAATTTCAACATAAGTTTATACATTTTCGCAATAAACTATACAACCTGTTATCCACTTTAAATCTTTCTAATAATTGTGCATAAAAACAACGATTGACAACTGTACCCTTGTACTAACAAACACTCTCTTGTTTTGATTTACAGTCACCTTCTGAAATGTCTTAAGTGTCCTGGTATGTTAAATACATTTGTTTAGTAACCATTTCCCTTCTTAAAAAAGCTTCCTGGGTTGAAATCCACAAAGGAGTTTTCAGGCACAATCTGACTTTGTATTTGTTCCAGATTCTTACAACGGCATGTCTAATATAATAATTTTTAAAATCAACCTTGACTTTCACTTTATTATACCATAAATAAGCATGCCACCCATATCTTCAGTCATGACCTTCTAACTCCAGTAACATTTTGTTTCTCAAAAGTACCCATTCTTTAAACATTTCAGACAACAAGCTGCAAAATATACTTTCAAATTACATAAACCCAATCCACCTCTTTCTTTTATGTCTTCTAATATTTTATAGTTAACATTTTTTCCTTTGCCACACAAATCTTGATATATCCTTCTGCCACTGTTTGAATGGTACATCAGATGTCAGAACTGGTATTCTCTGAAATAAAATAACATTCTAGGCAAAATCTTAATTCCAGATATTCTCCCAGCAAGGACAACTGTAATTTCCCCCATTTTAGAAGCTCTTTTAAAATTTCTTTCCAAGTTTTAATGTAATCGTTATGAAATAACATACAATTCATATTTGACAGAGTAATTCCCAAATATTTTACTTTCTTTTCAACCTTAAAACCTGTTTGTTTGTTGTCAACAGCTCTTTATCTTCTAAAGTCATATGTTTGGTTAATACCTTTGTCTTCTGTTTTTTAATCTTGAAACCAAATTCCTTTAATTTATACATCAAAGAGTCAATTCCTTTTAGAGGGTCTTCAAAAACCAACACTAAGTCATCCACAAAGGCTCTCAATTAATAATTTTCTTTTGTAATCTTAACACCTCCAACTTTTTCATCTTGTCATATCTCTAATAAATATTTCAACAACTAGAATAAACAAAAGAGGAGATAAAAGACATCCTTGTCTTTTTCCTTTTGTATCTCACATGGTTTGGTTAGATCTCCATTCACAATTATTTTTGCTGATTGTTTGGTATAGATTGATTTAATGCTTTAAAAAAAAATCTCACCAAAATTCATTTACGTAGAAGCACCTAAAACATAAAAGGCTAGTTCATATTATCAAAGGCCTTTTCTGCATCTAAAAACATCGAGACCACTTGTTTTTCATTATGTTTTTTAAAATATTCCAATATATCAAGCTCTAACATTGTCCTTCAGCTGCCTCATAGGTAAAAAGCCACATTGATCTTCCTGGAAGAAATCTTGCAAAAAAAGATTAAGTCTTTCCACTAAAATTGTCATAAACAACTTGTAATCATTGTTCAATAATGAAATGAAGCTTGTGTGTCAGAGGGAAAATTTCCTATCCTGAAGGAAAGGCACAGCCAGTAAGAGGGATACAAGTCCCCTATATCTCTGCCTAACCTACTTCCCAGGATTGTTGTTGGGTAAAATGAATAAACCATCTGCATTATCCTGAGCTTTTCGAAACAATCTTACAATCAATGCTCCCTCTAAGCTGTGGAGTCTTGTGAGCAAAAATTCTACTTTGTGAGCTACTGGCATTAAAGTTGTGAGTGGGCAATTTGGCCACTGCATGAATCAGTTTGCTCTGGAGCCTGAGCTAAGGCAAAAATGTGTGAGCCAGAGGCTAAAAAAACTGTGAGCTAGCTCACACTAACATAGCTTAGAGGAGCACTGCTTACAATATATACTACTTTTCACCGAGAGATGCCTTTCGCAAGACTTTATGTGCTTCAATTAACCATCTGGAGAAATCCACAGTGAACTTCTTCATTAGGCAAACATACCCTTTTCTAATTCTCTCGATTACATCTGAGGCAATATCCTCATCAGATCACTTCCACTTTGCCTAGTGAAGTTTGTCTTGAGGACAGTACTGTGCCAGGCAGCTTTGCCACCTTTAAATTGTCACCATTATTTACTGGAGAGCAGGAAATATGCTCTGGGGTTATGACTTTCCAGGTCATCAAACTGACCGACATATAAAGCACGGAGTCACTTGCTCTTGGCCCCCTTTTTGTGCCCACATTGTTCCAAATGTCCTTTAAATGACTGATAACAGAGAGAATGCATTGCCTGCTTTATCTAATGTCCTATTTGTACCTGCACAATCAGTGATATCTATTCAAAAAAGGACAGCAAGAACTGATTGCAAGATTAGCTGGGTTCACTGGCAGATATGAAAGGCACATACAGAAATTTAAGCAGTAAGGCACAACTAGGGGTGTGCATTCGGCTGTATCCAAGCTGAAAAAATACCAGCTTTTGGGGTTTTTTAGCTGAATACAGATCAGAGAAGCTGACTGGCTACCAGGATAGCTGATCCCAAATAAAGCTAATTTTCCCCCAGCTTTTTCAAGTATATTCAGCTATACCGAATAGCTGCTGGTGGGGAGGTTTAAAGGGCTGCAGAGAGACTTTCAGTTTTCCTCTAGGGCTCTTTCTCACCTTTTGCTCTGGTTTCCAGAGCAACAGGAGGGAGGGGGGAAGGAGCAGCGGCAATTTGGCAAATAGAATTTCAGGTTAGGGGGAATACTGCTTTTTAGCCAATCACAGAAGTTTGTTCTTTTAAAAAATTCTTTTGTGCATGGGCAAAGAGCATAAAAGCAAGGGTCTGGCTGAGCTAGACTCCATTGCTGAGACAGGTTTGGAATGCGTGGGCTGGCTTTGGCTTCAGTTGCTGCATATATGCAAATATATATATGTGTGTGTGTTTATTAAGATTTTATTCAAGAAATAAAAAGAAGGAAGAAAAAAATGAAAACATAATAACACACGAAAAGAGAAACTAAACAACAGATCAACAAACACACTTAAGAACAGGAAAAAGGGGAAATGTCTGATTTTCTCTGCTACAGGAATCCATACATTTATTCATTACCACCTTAGCTCGTAGTCAGACCAAGGGAAATATATCACCCTTATGTATAAGCTTATTATCTTCTTATCTTCAAAGCCATAAGTCAACAGTTCATTTCTCCCCTTTTATGCAAGAACTCTATGAAGGGTTTCCATGTAGGTATAAATTTAAGCAGGGCTTTTTTTCTGGGTTAGGGGTAGGGTTTTGGAACCTCTTTGACAAAATTCTTTTAAAAATGTTTAAAAGTTTATGAGTTTTCAGTATACAGATTGAAAACTTCATTTCCCTCTTGAGATTTCTGGCACCTCTTTTTCCAGGAAAAAAGCCCTGAATTTAAGTAAAGTTTTCTCTTTTATCAAAGATGTAAGTTTGGCCATTTCTGCAAGCTCCGTCATCTTTTCTAGTCATTCTTCTATTGTAGGCAATGATGCCATTTTCCAGTTTTGAGTATATAACAGTCTTACTGCCACTGCCATGTAGAGACACAAAGTTCCATTTGTATTTTCAAACTGTTTATCCATTAGACACAACAAAAAAACTTCTGGTTTCAATTGTATATTAAGCTTTAAAATCTTCTGCATAATTGAATGTATTTGTATTCAATACTTTTGGCTTTATTACATCACATATGATAAAATGTTCCTGCATGTTGTTCAAATTTCCAGCATTTATTCCCAACATTTGTATACATTTTAGCTAATTAATATTATAAATATTATACATAAATTAGTCATATACCACCGGTATACCATTTTATATAAATTCTCTTATAAATTAGAACTTAAGATAAATTTTAGCTCTTTCAGCCAAAGATTTCCCTGTTGTTCCATTTGAATAGTATAACCAAAATTTTTTCGACCACTTTATCAAATATTCTTTTACCTATTCCTCCTGTTTTAAATTTCAACATAAGTTTATACATTTTCGCAATAAACTATACAACCTGTTATCCACTTTAAATCTTTCTAATAATTGTGCATAAAAACAACGATTGACAACTGTACCCTTGTACTAACAAACACTCTCTTGTTTTGATTTACAGTCACCTTCTGAAATGTCTTAAGTGTCCTGGTATGTTAAATACATTTGTTTAGTAACCATTTCCCTTCTTAAAAAAGCTTCCTGGGTTGAAATCCACAAAGGAGTTTTCAGGCACAATCTGACTTTGTATTTGTTCCAGATTCTTACAACGGCATGTCTAATATAATAATTTTTAAAATCAACCTTGACTTTCACTTTATTATACCATAAATAAGCATGCCACCCATATCTTCAGTCATGACCTTCTAACTCCAGTAACATTTTGTTTCTCAAAAGTACCCATTCTTTAAACATTTCAGACAACAAGCTGCAAAATATACTTTCAAATTACATAAACCCAATCCACCTCTTTCTTTTATGTCTTCTAATATTTTATAGTTAACATTTTTTCCTTTGCCACACAAATCTTGATATATCCTTCTGCCACTGTTTGAATGGTACATCAGATGTCAGAACTGGTATTCTCTGAAATAAAATAACATTCTAGGCAAAATCTTAATTCCAGATATTCTCCCCAGCAAGGACAACTGTAATTTCCCCCATTTTAGAAGCTCTTTTAAAATTTCTTTCCAAGTTTTAATGTAATCGTTATGAAATAACATACAATTCATATTTGACAGAGTAATTCCCAAATATTTTACTTTCTTTTCAACCTTAAAACCTGTTTGTTTGTTGTCAACAGCTCTTTATCTTCTAAAGTCATATGTTTGGTTAATACCTTTGTCTTCTGTTTTTTAATCTTGAAACCAAATTCCTTTAATTTATACATCAAAGAGTCAATTCCTTTTAGAGGGTCTTCAAAAACCAACACTAAGTCATCCACAAAGGCTCTCAATTAATAATTTTCTTTTGTAATCTTAACACCTCCAACTTTTTCATCTTGTCATATCTCTAATAAATATTTCAACAACTAGAATAAACAAAAGAGGAGATAAAAGACATCCTTGTCTTTTTCCTTTTGTATCTCACATGGTTTGGTTAGATCTCCATTCACAATTATTTTTGCTGATTGTTTGGTATAGATTGATTTAATGCTTTAAAAAAATCTCACCAAAATTCATTTCGTGAAGCACCTAAAACATAAAAGGCTAGTTCATATTATCAAAGGCCTTTTCTGCATCTAAAAACATCGAGACCACTTGTTTTTCATTATGTTTTTTAAAATATTCCAATATATCAAGCTCTAACATTGTCCTTCAGCTGCCTCATAGGTAAAAAGCCACATTGATCTTCCTGGAAGAAATCTTGCAAAAAAAGATTAAGTCTTTCCACTAAAATTGTCATAAACAACTTGTAATCATTGTTCAATAATGAAATGAAGCTTGTGTGTCAGAGGGAAAATTTCCTATCCTGAAGGAAAGGCACAGCCAGTAAGAGGGATACAAGTCCCCTATATCTCTGCCTAACCTACTTCCCAGGATTGTTGTTGGGTAAAATGAATAAACCATCTGCATTATCCTGAGCTTTTCGAAACAATCTTACAATCAATGCTCCCTCTAAGCTGTGGAGTCTTGTGAGCAAAAATTCTACTTTGTGAGCTACTGGCATTAAAGTTGTGAGTGGGCAATTTGGCCACTGCATGAATCAGTTTGCTCTGGAGCCTGAGCTAAGGCAAAAATGTGTGAGCCAGAGGCTAAAAAAACTGTGAGCTAGCTCACACTAACATAGCTTAGAGGGAGCACTGCTTACAATATATACTACTTTTCACCGAGAGATGCCTTTCGCAAGACTTTATGTGCTTCAATTAACCATCTGGAGAAATCCACAGTGAACTTCTTCATTAGGCAAACATACCCTCTTCTAATTCTCTCGATTACATCTGAGGCAATATCCTCATCAGATCACTTCCACTTTGCCTAGTGAAGTTTGTCTTGAGGACAGTACTGTGCCAGGCAGCTTTGCCACCTTTAAATTGTCACCATTATTTACTGGAGAGCAGGAAATATGCTCTGGGGTTATGACTTTCCAGGTCATCAAACTGACCGACATATAAAGCACGGAGTCACTTGCTCTTGGCCCCCTTTTTGTGCCCACATTGTTCCAAATGTCCTTTAAATGACTGATAACAGAGAGAACGCATTGCCTGCTTTATCTAATGTCCTATTTGTACCTGCACAATCAGTGATATCTATTCAAAAAGGACAGCAAGAACTGATTGCAAGATTAGCTGGGTTCACTGGCAGATATGAAAGGCACATACAGAAATTTAAGCAGTAAGGCACAACTAGGGGTGTGCATTCGGCTGTATCCAAGCTGAAAAAATACCAGCTTTTGGGGTTTTTAGCTGAATACAGATCAGAGAAGCTGACTGGCTACCAGGATAGCTGATCCCAAATAAAGCTAATTTTCCCCCCAGCTTTTTTCAAGTATATTCAGCTATACCGAATAGCTGCTGGTGGGGAGGTTTAAAGGGCTGCAGAGAGACTTTCAGTTTTCCTCCTAGGGCTCTTTCTCACCTTTTGCTCTGGTTTCCAGAGCAACAGGAGGGAGGGGGAAGGAGCAGCGGCAATTTGGCAAATAGAATTTCAGGTTAGGGGGAATACTGCTTTTTAGCCAATCACAGAAGTTTGTTCTTTTAAAAAAATTCTTTTGTGCATGGGCAAAGAGCATAAAAGCAAGGGTCTGGCTGAGCTAGACTCCATTGCTGAGACAGGTTTGGAATGCGTGGGCTGGCTTTGGCTTCAGTTGCTGCATATATGCAAATATATATATGTGTGGGTGTGTGTTTATTAAGATTTTATTCAAGAAATAAAAAGAAGGAAGAAAAAAATGAAAACATAATAACACACGAAAAGAGAAACTAAACAACAGATCAACAAACACACTTAAGAACAGGAAAAAGGGGAAATGTCTGATTTTCTCTGCTACAGGAATCCATACATTTATTCATTACCACCTTAGCTCGGTAGTCAGACCAAGGGAAATATATCACCCTTATGTATAAGCTTATTATCTTCTTATCTTCAAAGCCATAAGTCAACAGTTCATTTCTCCCCTTTTATGCAAGAACTCTATGAAGGGTTTCCATGTAGGTATAAATTTAAGCAGGGCTTTTTTTTCTGGGTTAGGGGTAGGGTTTTGGAACCTCTTTGACAAAATTCTTTTAAAAATGTTTAAAAGTTTATGAGTTTTCAGTATACAGATTGAAAACTTCATTTCCCTCTTGAGATTTCTGGCACCTCTTTTTCCAGGAAAAAAGCCCTGAATTTAAGTAAAGTTTTCTCTTTTATCAAAGATGTAAGTTTGGCCATTTCTGCAAGCTCCATCATCTTTTCTAGTCATTCTTCTATTGTAGGCAATGATGCCATTTTCCAGTTTTGAGTATATAACAGTCTTACTGCCACTGCCATGTAGAGACACAAAGTTCCATTTGTATTTTCAAACTGTTTATCCATTAGACACAACAAAAAAACTTCTGGTTTCAATTGTATATTAAGCTTTATAAAATCTTCTGCATAATTGAATGTATTTGTATTCAATACTTTTTGGCTTTATTACATCACATATGATAAAATGTTCCTGCATGTTGTTCAAATTTCCAGCATTTATTCCCAACATTTTTATACATTTTAGCTAATTAATATTATAAATATTATACATAAATTAGTCATATACCACCGGTATACCATTTTATATAAATTCTCTTATAAATTAGAACTTAAGATAAATTTTAGCTCTTTCAGCCAAAGATTTCCCTGTTGTTCCATTTGAATAGTATAACCAAAATTTTTCGACCACTTTATCAAATATTCTTTTACCTATTCCTCCTGTTTTAAATTTCAACATAAGTTTATACATTTTCGCAATAAACTATACAACCTGTTATCCACTTTAAATCTTTCTAATAATTGTGCATAAAAACAACGATTGACAACTGTACCCTTGTACTAACAAACACTCTCTTGTTTTGATTTACAGTCACCTTCTGAAATGTCTTAAGTGTCCTGGTATGTTAAATACATTTGTTTAGTAACCATTTCCCTTCTTAAAAAGCTTCCTGGGTTGAAATCCACAAAGGAGTTTTCAGGCACAATCTGACTTTGTATTTGTTCCAGATTCTTACAACGGCATGTCTAATATAATAATTTTTAAAATCAACCTTGACTTTCACTTTATTATACCATAAATAAGCATGCCACCCATATCTTCAGTCATGACCTTCTAACTCCAGTAACATTTTGTTTCTCAAAAGTACCCATTCTTTAAACATTTCAGACAACAAGCTGCAAAATATACTTTCAAATTACATAAACCCAATCCACCTCTTTCTTTTATGTCTTCTAATATTTTATAGTTAACATTTTTTCCTTTGCCACACAAATCTTGATATATCCTTCTGCCACTGTTTGAATGGTACATCAGATGTCAGAACTGGTATTCTCTGAAATAAAATAACATTCTAGGCAAAATCTTAATTCCAGGTATTCTCCCCAGCAAGGACAACTGTAATTTCCCGCATTTTAGAAGCTCTTTTAAAATTTCTTTCCAAGTTTTAATGTAATCGTTATGAAATAACATACAATTCATATTTGACAGAGTAATTCCCAAATATTTTACTTTCTTTTCAACCTTAAAACCTGTTTGTTTGTTGTCAACAGCTCTTTATCTTCTAAAGTCATATGTTTGGTTAATACCTTTGTCTTCTGTTTTTTAATCTTGAAACCAAATTCCTTTAATTTATACATCAAAGAGTCAATTCCTTTTAGAGGGTCTTCAAAAACCAACACTAAGTCATCCACAAAGGCTCTCAATTAATAATTTTCTTTTGTAATCTTAACACCTCCAACTTTTTCATCTTGTCATATCTCTAATAAATATTTCAACAACTAGAATAAACAAAAGAGGAGATAAAAGACATCCTTGTCTTTTTCCTTTTGTATCTCACATGGTTTGGTTAGATCTCCATTCACAATTATTTTTGCTGATTGTTTGGTATAGATTGATTTAATGCTTTAAAAAAAAATCTCACCAAAATTCATTTCGTGAAGCACCTAAAACATAAAAGGCTAGTTCATATTATCAAAGGCCTTTTCTGCATCTAAAAACATCGAGACCACTTGTTTTTCATTATGTTTTTTTAAATATTCCAATATATCAAGCTCTAACATTGTCCTTCAGCTGCCTCATAGGTAAAAAGCCACATTGATCTTCCTGGAAGAAATCTTGCAAAAAAAGATTAAGTCTTTCCACTAAAATTGTCATAAACAACTTGTAATCATTGTTCAATAATGAAATGAAGCTTGTGTGTCAGAGGGAAAATTTCCTATGCTGAAGGGAAAGGCACAGCCAGTAAGAGGGATACAAGTCCCCTATATCTCTGCCTAACCTACTTCCCAGGATTGTTGTTGGGTAAAATGAATAAACCATCTGCATTATCCTGAGCTTTTCGAAACAATCTTACAATCAATGCTCCCTCTAAGCTGTGGAGTCTTGTGAGCAAAAATTCTACTTTGTGAGCTACTGGCATTAAAGTTGTGAGTGGGCAATTTGGCCACTGCATGAATCAGTTTGCTCTGGAGCCTGAGCTAAGGCAAAAATGTGTGAGCCAGAGGCTAAAAAAACTGTGAGCTAGCTCACACTAACATAGCTTAGAGGGAGCACTGCTTACAATATATACTACTTTTCACCGAGAGATGCCTTTCGCAAGACTTTATGTGCTTCAATTAACCATCTGGAGAAATCCACAGTGAACTTCTTCATTAGGCAAACATACCCTCTTCTAATTCTCTCGATTACATCTGAGGCAATATCCTCATCAGATCACTTCCACTTTGCCTAGTGAAGTTTGTCTTGAGGACAGTACTGTGCCAGGCAGCTTTGCCACCATTAAATTGTCACCATTATTTACTGGAGAGCAGGAAATATGCTCTGGGGTTATGACATTCCAGGTCATCAAACTGACCGACATATAAAGCACGGAGTCACTTGCTCTTGGCCCCCTTTTGTGCCCACATTGTTCCAAATGTCCTTTAAATGACTGATAACAGAGAGAACGCATTGCCTGCTTTATCTAATGTCCTATTTGTACCTGCACAATCAGTGATATCTATTCAAAAAAGGACAGCAAGAACTGATTGCAAGATTAGCTGGGTTCACTGGCAGATATGAAAGGCACAGACAGAAATTTAAGCAGTAAGGCACAACTAGGGGTGTGCATTCGGCTGTATCCAAGCTGAAAAAATACCAGCTTTTGGGGTTTTTTAGCTGAATACAGATCAGAGAAGCTGACTGGCTACCAGGATAGCTGATCCCAAATAAAGCTAATTTTCCCCCCAGCTTTTTTCAAGTATATTCAGCTATACCGAATAGCTGCTGGTGGGGAGGTTTAAAGGGCTGCAGAGAGACTTTCAGTTTTCCTCTAGGGCTCTTTCTCACCTTTTGCTCTGGTTTCCAGAGCAACAGGAGGGAGGGGGGAAGGAGCAGCGGCAATTTGGCAAATAGAATTTCAGGTTAGGGGGAATACTGCTTTTTAGCCAATCACAGAAGTTTGTTCTTTTAAAAAAAATTCTTTTGTGCATGGGCAAAGAGCATAAAAGCAAGGGTCTGGCTGAGCTAGACTCCATTGCTGAGACAGGTTTGGAATGCGTGGGCTGGCTTTGGCTTCAGTTGCTGCATATATGCAAATATATATATGTGTGGGTGTGTGTTTATTAAGATTTTATTCAAGAAATAAAAAGAAGGAAGAAAAAAATGAAAACATAATAACACACGAAAAGAGAAACTAAACAACAGATCAACAAACACACTTAAGAACAGGAAAAAGGGGAAATGTCTGATTTTCTCTGCTACAGGAATCCATACATTTATTCATTACCACCTTAGCTCGTAGTCAGACCAAGGGAAATATATCACCCTTATGTATAAGCTTATTATCTTCTTATCTTCAAAGCCATAAGTCAACAGTTCATTTCTCCCCTTTTATGCAAGAACTCTATGAAGGGTTTCCATGTAGGTATAAATTTAAGCAGGGCTTTTTTTCTGGGTTAGGGGTAGGGTTTTGGAACCTCTTTGACAAAATTCTTTTAAAAATGTTTAAAAGTTTATGAGTTTTCAGTATACAGATTGAAAACTTCATTTCCCTCTTGAGATTTCTGGCACCTCTTTTTCCAGGAAAAAAGCCCTGAATTTAAGTAAAGTTTTCTCTTTTATCAAAGATGTAAGTTTGGCCATTTCTGCAAGCTCCATCATCTTTTCTAGTCATTCTTCTATTGTAGGCAATGATGCCATTTTCCAGTTTTGAGTATATAACAGTCTTACTGCCACTGCCATGTAGAGACACAAAGTTCCATTTGTATTTTCAAACTGTTTATCCATTAGACACAACAAAAAAACTTCTGGTTTCAATTGTATATTAAGCTTTATAAAATCTTCTGCATAATTGAATGTATTTGTATTCAATACTTTTTGGCTTTATTACATCACATATGATAAAATGTTCCTGCATGTTGTTCAAATTTCCAGCATTTATTCCCAACATTTTTATACATTTTAGCTAATTAATATTATAAATATTATACATAAATTAGTCATATACCACCGGTATACCATTTTATATAAATTCTCTTATAAATTAGAACTTAAGATAAATTTTAGCTCTTTCAGCCAAAGATTTCCCTGTTGTTCCATTTGAATAGTATAACCAAAATTTTTCGACCACTTTATCAAATATTCTTTTACCTATTCCTCCTGTTTTAAATTTCAACATAAGTTTATACATTTTCGCAATAAACTATACAACCTGTTATCCACTTTAAATCTTTCTAATAATTGTGCATAAAAACAACGATTGACAACTGTACCCTTGTACTAACAAACACTCTCTTGTTTTGATTTACAGTCACCTTCTGAAATGTCTTAAGTGTCCTGGTATGTTAAATACATTTGTTTAGTAACCATTTCCCTTCTTAAAAAAGCTTCCTGGGTTGAAATCCACAAAGGAGTTTTCAGGCACAATCTGACTTTGTATTTGTTCCAGATTCTTACAACGGCATGTCTAATATAATAATTTTTAAAATCAACCTTGACTTTCACTTTATTATACCATAAATAAGCATGCCACCCATATCTTCAGTCATGACCTTCTAACTCCAGTAACATTTTGTTTCTCAAAAGTACCCATTCTTTAAACATTTCAGACAACAAGCTGCAAAATATACTTTCAAATTACATAAACCCAATCCACCTCTTTCTTTTATGTCTTCTAATATTTTATAGTTAACATTTTTCCTTTGCCACACAAATCTTGATATATCCTTCTGCCACTGTTTGAATGGTACATCAGATGTCAGAACTGGTATTCTCTGAAATAAAATAACATTCTAGGCAAAATCTTAATTCCAGGTATTCTCCCCAGCAAGGACAACTGTAATTTCCCGCATTTTAGAAGCTCTTTTAAAATTTCTTTCCAAGTTTTAATGTAATCGTTATGAAATAACATACAATTCATATTTGACAGAGTAATTCCCAAATATTTTACTTTCTTTTCAACCTTAAAACCTGTTTGTTTGTTGTCAACAGCTCTTTATCTTCTAAAGTCATATGTTTGGTTAATACCTTTGTCTTCTGTTTTTTAATCTTGAAACCAAATTCCTTTAATTTATACATCAAAGAGTCAATTCCTTTTAGAGGGTCTTCAAAAACCAACACTAAGTCATCCACAAAGGCTCTCAATTAATAATTTTCTTTTGTAATCTTAACACCTCCAACTTTTTCATCTTGTCATATCTCTAATAAATATTTCAACAACTAGAATAAACAAAAGAGGAGATAAAAGACATCCTTGTCTTTTTCCTTTTGTATCTCACATGGTTTGGTTAGATCTCCATTCACAATTATTTTTGCTGATTGTTTGGTATAGATTGATTTAATGCTTTAAAAAAAAATCTCACCAAAATTCATTTCGTGAAGCACCTAAAACATAAAAGGCTAGTTCAAATTATCAAAGGCCTTTTCTGCATTTAAAAAAATCGAGGCCACTTGTTTTCCATTATGTTTTTTTTTAAAATATTCCAATATATCAAGCTCTAACATTGTCCTTCAGCTGCCTCATAGGTAAAAAACCACATTGATCTTCCTGGATGAAATCTTGCAAAAAAAGATTAAGTCTTTCCACTAAAATTGTCATAAACAACTTGTAATCATTGTTCAATAATGAAATTGGTCTATAATTTTTTGTTGAAGTCCTAAGCAGAATTTCTTTTGTAATGATAATCTCTGCATTACCCATTCTCAACTTTGTTTTAAAATGGGTTTGCAGGACTTGATCTTTAGTCTTCATTCTCACTAAGTGAACCAATGCATCCCTAGGAACTTGTCTTGTAGTAGCAAATCTGGAATTTATTCTGTAGACTTTTTCAGTCTCTAATTCCAAGGTTTCTTCTTCTAGCAAATCTGCTAAAGCCATAATAATTCTTGCTCTAATAACCTCACCCTCAATTTAATTCATGCCTCTAAGCTTTAGACAAAATTGTTTTTGTTTCAGTTCCATCAGTACCAGATTGTCTTGCTCTTTTTCCAGCTCCTTGTTCACTAATTCTGTCTTGCTCTCCAAAATATCAACTTTATCTGAAATCTGTTTAATGTCATCCACAATTTTTAGAGAGTTGTCAATTTTTTTCATCTCGAGACATTTGATCTTTCATTTTCTCAAACTTTCCATCCACAATTGCAAATTTCTCATCAAATTTCTCATCAACTCTCTTTTCAAGCCCTTCAAATTTATTGGACATTTATGGTTGAACAATTTTTGAAGGACTTCAGGTGTAACCATATTTTCTTAAAATAAGTCTGTTGACTTTTTTTCTAATAGCCATTATAAACGTTATAATTTGTAATCCCACAGCAAAAGGCTTAATGTCACCAAAGATAAAGAAGACAGAATTCCAAATAGTATTTTCAGTTGAAGTTGATGGCTTCCAATGTCCTTGATGAATATGCTCGCAAAACTGTAGTCAAATTGTAATTTACTGTATTTTAAAGTATTTTAAGGTAATTCTAATATTATGTTACGGGATTGCATTGGATTTGTTTAGTGGGAATAGTATTGTGTTTGTATTGTATATTGGTTTTTATTGTTGTGAGCCGCCCTGAGCTGCCTTGGCAGGAGGGCGGGATAGAAGCCTAATAAATAAATAAATAATAAATTGTAATCCAGAATCAGTGTCATAATAAACTGTAATCCAAAAAGTCCTTCTGCTGGCCACAGCTCAATATCAGCAGAAGGGATGCCCAGGAAGTGTACCGAACCCAGTAACCCAAGGTATACTTCTATAAATCCATGGCTCTTTGTTGCCAGCTAAACAAACATGAAACTCCACTGTAAAAACTCCAGTCCAAAAAAAGAACCAGGAGGGGGGAAAATTGTTGTATTTGATCTTCTCTTACTATAGTAACCAAAATAATCCAAACAAAGAATTCTCTCTACTGTAAAAACTCTGTGAAAAAAGAAAAAAAAAACACCTCAGAGCTCATAACTTGTAAATATTGGCATTCCAAAGTTCAGATTATCATAATATTGGCTCTAAGCCAGTCAAGACCTTGAAGAGTAGCAGCCTGTGTACACTACTACCCAGTAAGCCAGTGCTGGAGGAATAATAGTCTACAAGTAGAAAAAAGTCTCAAATCAAGCAGTACAGCCAAGTTCCAGTTTAATTGCCAATAACTAAATATTTTACAAAAACACTTTCCTCCCAAAATAGATAAAATGAAAGAAACTCCTTTAACCGTGTGACCTTTTGTGAATAATTATCTTTTTTTTAAAAAAGCTCTTTGCAATCCAGTCTTAAATCCTAATTTTAATATCCCAGCAGCCTTAAGAGGCAAACATCAAGTGCTTATCTCACCAATAATCAAAGTGCAGGGTCCACAGCAGAGAAGATAACTCTTTGTTGAAAACTGAAGTCAGTACCTTAGATTTTAAGAGGTGAGTCTCGGACAGACTTTAATTCCAACTTGGCAGGGAGCTGGTTGTAAACCCATCTCAGCTGCACAGCCCCCAGTAACTATAGCATCATCCAGTGCTGCAATTAAGCCAATTGGGGGGGGGGAGCCTTCCGAGAACATTTTTCCAAGACTTTATGAAATACGAAAAAAACTATCAATCGATTATAGTAGAATAAACCAAAAGCCATCACATTTAACCACAAAACTCACAGAATGGTTCTTATAACTGTCAACTTGATCTCTCTTTTAAGTCCAGAGAGATATAAACAGGACTGGAATTACTGGCCTGAACAGTCTATACCCCCTATCAGAAAGGACTTAATCTTGACTCATGCCAAAACTGCTATTGCGTCTAAATGGCATGAAAAGTCAGGAATTTTGATATCAGGACCAATTTATAATGGGAAAAATAACTCATCAAAATGTTCAATTGGAAACATACCCCAAGAATTATAATATTTGTTAAAAAGTGGTATCCCGTAAAAGATCACATGGCAAATCATAATATTATTTTTAATGGCTCGAACTCTATGAATGTATTCAATTTTTGATATTGTTTTCTGTGGAATAATTGTGATCTTAGAAACTATACCTGCAACACTCATTCCTCTTTTTCTCCTATATGGCTTTAAAATTTTTTACAGCTTAGCAGTTTCTGTTATTTTGGATCACACAACCTCACAAGTCCCCCAAATACTGACATCCCTCATGAGTTAAGCTGCAGGATGGAAGTCTCACAGTGTAGGTGGGGAAAGTTTGAAGCTGAGGCCAAGAGTATCTTTCTGAGTAACATTCCTTTATATGACCAAAATAGATGTTAAAGGTCAATGTTCAGCAATCTTAACAAAACAACCCATCACACACTAATCACTAGTTTCTTAATAGCTCTTCTCAGGGGGAGAGATTTTGAATTCAGACCTGGATGACCTTTGTTTTTCCCAATGGCTTTGGAAATTTTTGTTGCTTGTTTGGTTACCTGCCAGAGTATAGCTCTGCAGTTTCATCACCAGCTGTGGTACACCTCTTTGTAATTCTGGAAGATCTCCAGGCCCCACACTTTGTCAGTCTAGTAGGGTCGCAGTCTTTGTGAATGGATCTTATAGATGATACCTGTACCTTATCAAATATATATGTGTGGACTGTAACTAGCAACTTCTCAAGGGGGAAAGATAGTCTTGACCCACATTGCTAGGGACATCGTGCTTGTGTTCTCATATTGTATTTAATAAGCTGCCTGCTATTTCCTTCACATAGGCAAGATTGCACAGTCATATTGTAGATTCGTTAATACAGTTCTAGCATAAGTGTAGTTCCCTTGCTCAGTACTTGAGACCACTAATGCAGAGGAGAAACCCCACCCTTTCCAAATATTTACCATTCTTCAATCAAGAATCTGACTCACTAAGTTTGTTTGTTTGAAAGGTCAAGGCATAGTTTATCTGTTCAGTGGCCTGGCACATTGAGTTTGTAGTACTGAATGAGTGAGTTTTATTTTTAATCTAGAATGTTATGATAATTAACATTAATCTTTTTATCAAAAAACAGGTGTGTATTTTCCTTTTTTAAAATAGGCACAGTTGAAAAGGTACAGCTTCCCTGTGAGTCTTTAAGAAATAGTCCTCTTGAAAACAAATGAGATAAAATGTTTAGATAGGAGCAGCCTCAGCTATGTTTGCCTAACCTGATAGCCTGTTCCAAGGTTGTACAGTCTACACAGTTGCAGAAAATTCTTTTTCTCATGAATAGTCAAATTTTGTGACTTTTAGCTAGATTTACAGTTATTTCATGATAATTAATTATAAGCAAGCTGCCTTCTAACTGAAGGTGAGAAAGTTTATTCAATGTTTTCTATTTTTTTCAACATATCATTTAATTTGAAAAGAACTGCAAGCAAACTCCCCCACTGCAAAATATTGAGCATCATTGCTGAGTCTATTTGTTGATTTCTATTAGTTAAGCTTGTGCTTGGAGTGGGGGAAGCTCAGGAAACTGGTATCTGTTATTTGTAGTGTCGGTTCAGGCCTTGAGCTCAGCAGAAAGCTTCTGCAAAAGGTAAGGAAAAGATGTGCACCTTGAGAATGAGTATGCCCACCATTGCATAACTGGCTTCCATTATGAGTGTTTGATTCCAGATTTGTCTCCCATCCCCAAATCGGTGGGAGTGTCATGGATATTATTTGTAGGTATGACTACCCCTCACAGAAGCAACATCATGTGATCTTGCTCTGTTTAATTAGTGTGTGATAACAAATCAGCTTGCAGAAGAAAAGCCATTGTATATTGTGGCTTTCCTCTTTCCTAGGTTTACAGCATGAAATGAGTCATGTATTGTAGTTCATCAAGACATAAGAACATAAGAGAAGCCAATGTTGAATCAGGCCAATGGCCCATCTAGTCCAACACTCTGTCACACAGCGGCCAAAATATAGCAGGTGCCATCAGGAAGTCCAGCAGTGGGGCCAGGACACTAGAAGCCCTCCCACTGCTGCCCCCTCCAGCACCAAGAATAGAGTGCATCACCTGCTCCAGACTGAGAGTTCCCATCTATACCCTGTGGCTAATAGCCACTGATGGACTTCTGCTCCATATGTTTATCTAATTCCCTCTTGAAACTGTCCATGCTTGTAGCTGCCACCACCTCCTGTGGCAGTGAATTCCATATGTTAATCACTCCTTGGGTGAAGACAGGGCCGGCTCCAGGTGTCTGGGCGCCCTAGGCAGGACAGCCTGGGGCACCCCCCACTGGGGATGCCAACCTCCCGGTGGGACCTGGAGACCGGGGGCGGAGCGCTGGCTTTCCCGGGGCCTCCGCGGCTGCGGGGTCCCCGAAAAGACGGGAAGGGGGCGGGGGGGGTCTAGCTGCCGCCGCCGCCCCCTCCCTCCCAGAGCCAGCTTTCCCGGGGCCTCCGCGGCTGTGGGGTCCCCGAGAAAATGGGAAGGGGGCGGGGGGGGGTCTAGCCGCCGCCGCCGCCCCCTCCCTCCCAGAGCCGGCTTTCCCGGGGCCTCCGTGGCTGTGGGGTCCCCGGGAAAGCGGGAAGGGGGCGGAGGGGTCTAGCCACTGCCGCCGCCCCCTCCCTCCCAGAGCCGGCTTTCCCGGGGCCTCCACGGCTGCGGGGTCCCCGGGAAAGCGGGAAGGGGCGGGGGGGGTCCTAGCCGCCACCGCCACCCCCTCCCTCCCAGAGCCGGCTTTCCCAGGGCCTCCGTGGCTGCGGGGTCCCCGGGAAAGTGGGAAGTGGCGGGGGGGTCTAGCCGCCGTCCCCTCCCTCCCAGAACCGGCTTTCCCAGGGCCTCCGCAGCTGCGGGGTCCCCGGGAAAGCGGGAAGGAGTGGGGGGTCTAGCCACCGCCCCCTCCCTCCCAGAGCCGGCTTTCCCGGGGCCTCCGCAGCTGCGGGGCCCCCAGGAAAGCCGGGAAGGGGGCGGGGGTCTAGCGGCGGCGGCGACAGCAGGCGCCTGGTTAGGGCAGCGAGGGGGCGCTTTTGGGAGGGGAGTGGGGTGCCATTTGGCACCCCTGAGGCCGGGGGCGCCCTAGGCGAGCACCTAGTTCACCCAACGGGCGATCCGGCCCTGGGTGAAGAAGTATTTCCTTTTATCTGTTCTAACCCGACTGCTCAGCAATTTCATGGAGTGCCCACGAGTTCTTGTATTGTGAGAAAGGGAGAAAAGTACTTCTTTCTCAACCTGCTCAATCCCATTCATAATCTTATAAACCTCAATCATGTCACCTCTCAGCCGTTGTTTCTCCAAGCTAAAGAGCCCCAAGCATTTTAACCTTCCTTCATAGGGAAGGTGTTCCAACCCTTTTATCATTCTAGTTGCCCTTCTCTGCACTTTTTCCAATGCTATAATATCCTTTTTAAGATGTGGTGACCAGAACTGTAGACAGTATTCCAAAAGACATACAGATTGTAACAGTTTATAAACAGGTCTTGGGTAAAATTCTGCAGCCAAATCCTCCCTTTGGCTTGTGTTATACTACAGACCTGAGCAAGGCCATCAATTATATGATGTTTTGTAGGTCATTCATTCATCAGATTGCCATAACGCAGAAGTGACTTGATGGCACAACACACACACACACACAAGTCCTTGAACCGTAAGCTAAAATATTAAATAGCAGTGTTTCTTTGATAATTCCTTCAGAGTCCCCCTTCTTTTAGTTTGTTAGTCCTTCCTGTTGCACCAAAAAGAAACGTTAGTGGTGGAAATCAAGCGAGAACCTGTTCTGGCACTGTGCTAGCCCCTTAGAATTCAGCACCCCCAAGGACGGAGCATTTTCTCATTGAGACAGGCACAAGGCGTTCCCGACAAATTATTGTGTCCTTAGCTGAGATTGCTTTTCAACCCCATTTAGTTTGGAATACTCCATCTATCTGAACCTTGCACTTTAATGCTTGAAATATTAAAAGAGCATATAAAGAAGGGCAGAGCAATCCTGTGTTGTTCCTGTGCTGCAGAGGATGGCTGCGATGCAGCCACTGCACCACTAGTTGCCTCCCCGAGGGGATAGCTATGCGGTGGCTGAATGGGAAAAAAGGTGACCCAACATTGTTGCCGGGCAACGCAGCAGAGGCATCTGTGGCAATCCTGCCACAGTGTTCCATTCCGGGGGTGTTGTGAGGCGGGGGCGGTGCGATGGGGCAGGCAGAACCAATGGGAGTCATGAGTTGAGGAGGCCAAGCCAAGAGACCAGCTCCCATTACAAGCCCCAGCCAGTGGGGTGGGGGGTGTCAGCCCCACAGGCATCCCACGGTGGTGCTCCACACACAGAGTGGATAGGGCCCCAGAGGGTGATGACAGACAATAATGTGGATGTGAGGGTGCTCCTCACTCACTTCTGGCTGCAGCGTACAGCAGGGTGCCCACACTGTCAAGGGTGTCCCTGTGCCAATCCATGTGCTACTCCTGCTAGAGTCACAGGAGGCCCCCAGAGAGACTTAGACAGATGCCCCAACAGCCTCTCGATACACCACTGTCCCTCACCCATGTCCCTTGCTATGACAAGAAGCCCCTCCAGGTATCCAGCAGCTGCCATTACTGATGCTGACAGCCCGTTCATCCATCACTGACCCCTGGAAAAGGCATCATGCCACTCACAATGGCTTTCTGGCCACTGCCACTCAATTGGCGCCCACATGGAGAAAAGGGTGGATGGGGTGGGCTGTGCTGGATGTGGGTCCCATGCCCAGGGATCCAACAAGGGGTGAGAATCCCCCTCCTCCAGGTCACCAGCAGCCATGACACCTGGCCCAAAGGCTGCTACTCTGCCACTGCCCCCCAGCCCCCTTTCTCTGCTAGGGCACGGCCGCTGCCATCCCTAGACATTGAGTCTGACCTCTGTGTCACCTCCTCCTCAGGCACCAGGTCCAGGGACCCTGTGATGCCAAGTGACCACAGGTGGTGTTGCCATGCACCTCCTTGGGGTCAGGGCACCTCATTTGTTCATGACATCAGCAGCGAATGTTAGGGAATAGGGACCTGAGCACAGAGAGAAAACACAACAGTCAGTCCACAGAAGCTCCCAGGCGGGTGCCAAGGCCTTGCATCCTGGCCACCTCGGAGTCACCCCACCTCCCTCGGCCCCCAGCCTGGGAGCTTGGCCACCTTAGTCCTCCTCCACATCGCTCAGCTCCATCTCCTCCTCGCTAGACACGTGGGAGTTGGGTCCTTGGTGAGAGGTCCCAGGAGTGTCATAGGAGCCCCCCATCTGTGGAGATGGGGGCATGATGATGGCAGAGTTGCCCTCCTCTGTAGGGGCGGGGGTCAGTACTTGGCTGCTCTGGCTGCTACTTGCATCCTTGGCCCTCCTTGCCGACCTCAGGGAATGGGCCTGTGGCAGCATCCCCACTTTGCAAGTTGCCTGTGGGGTGGAGTGAGATTGCCCAGGACAATGGGGAGATGGTTGTTGGAGGCAGCAGAAGACAGGACCTGTCCCCCGCAGCTGGGGCCAGGTGCTCACAGTGACCATGACACTCACCACACAGGACCTCGATGCTGCAGCCACCCACCACCATGGGGGTTATCACAGCTTGCATGGTGGCCTCGGCACTTGGTAGATCCTCCTCCACTGCCCGCTTGTATGGAACGACACTGGCCACGAGACACGTTTCCAAGCAAGACTGAAGGGATCGTTCCAGCATTTCAGAAGGAACATCTCTGTCTGGACGGCATGTCCCAGTGCAGACATCCATTCTGTGGCCCTGCACCAGAAGGCATGGTGGTGGGAGGTGGTGGAGCTGCTCCTGGCAGTGGCAAGGGCAATGACTGCATGCTTCACCACCAACCTGTACAGCAATGCCTTCTTGGCCTCAGTCCAGTTTGGCTGGTGATGGCCACCCCCACTACCAGATATTGCAGAAGCCCTGCCAACTATGCACAGGGGAATGTGGAGGCGGGCCATCCCACCATGGGGAAAATGCCAGTCCCCTTACCCTGCCCCACCCCCCCCATGCTCCCGTTGGGGCCATCACCCGCCTGGAGGTGGCTGCGGGTGCTGAGCAATGAGCCCCTCACAGTGGGGGTAGGTTGTGTCCGGGGAGAAAGGACCGCAGCCAAACAGTGATTGTGTCTCTGGCTGCCTGCCACCTTTGTGAAGGCTGCCCCCTTTTTACGCAGGGCCAGGCTGGCCACAGGCAGTATGGTGCCCCCTCCTGCCCTTATCTCCCATGCTTGGGGTGTGCCGTTGTCACGCCCCCTGTCCAGCCTGGGGGGCGAGCCTAGTCGGGCTGGTCGAAGGGGAACGCCGAGGGGTCTTGCCTGGAGCCTCAGATAGCGGAAGGGCCTGGGTTTGCTTCACCTCAGCAGCCTACTTCCCTGGAGCTTTAACAGAGGAAAGCCTCCTTACTCTCAGTCGGCAGGCTATGCCTTCAAGCTCTTGCTCTCCTCTCCGGCTCTGGCATCCACCACTCTTTTATTCCCTTCCACCAACACCTGACCCCGCCCTCCCCCTTGACCTTTGCTCCATTGGTTTCCAACCCTGTTCGTCTCCTTGCATCGTCTCCTCTATTGGCCAGGGTGTTTCTTCTTTTAAGGCTGGCTGAAGACTCCGCCCCTTCCAGTTCTCAGGGCTGAGGGCTGGCTGTGAGCATGGTTTCCCTTCGTGTGCGTCCTGTCGTGCCTGAATCCAAGGTAAGGATTTCTCTAGGGGACCCAGCCCTGGGGAAAAGTGGCAGAGGCTTTGGGGCTGTCCCCGTGTGGACCCTGGCCCCATACTGCTGGGGTTTCCCTTGCTGGCTACCCCCCCGGGAGGTGGATGACGCCCGGTGTCTGTTGCCGCCCCAGACGCCTCCCCTCGTGGGTCTCCCGCCCCGGCCTGTGCCCAACCTCGGGCCTCGGGTGGCTGAGCCTGCATGGGTGGGTGGTTGTTGGGCAGCTCAGCTGCCGGCGCCTCCCTGGCCTCTAGCATGCTGCCGCCGCCCGCCCCTTCCTCCCTGGTCGGGGCTTCTGTCGGGGCTGCCTGTCGCTCTCCCAGGGAGAGTCGGCATGCCCCGTCTCCCTGTCCCTGCTGGCGTCCCGTCGCCTCTTGGGCAGGGCTCCTGGGCAAGCCGGCTGCCGGCGGCCCCGCACGGAGCAACGGGAGGGCGGGGGCCGCCTCCATTGCTGCGGCATACCGGCCGGTGTGCTCTCCGTGGCTCTGAGCTGCGGGGCGCTAGCTGCGAGCCGGGACAGCCACATTCACTTGCTACCAGTGCTGTACGTCTGGGTGGCACAGCGACGGCAGAGGAAGTGCTGTGCCTGCTGGTACTGGACTGGCATCAGAACTCTCCTTCAGACAGCACCCGCCTTGATTGATTTTGCCTAGACAGAGACGCCATCCAGGCTCTTTGCGAGAGCTTGGGGCAGCCCTCCAGGGCCAAGCTCCCGCTCGCTGTGCCACTGTCTCCCACCATGCAAAAAACAACAACCCCGCTCTCCCTGAGGTTCCTGGCCACTGGATCCTTCCAGTGCTCGTGGTGTCACAGTCCTCGGCTAGCTGCTGCCTACACAGCTTTCTGGATGCCATGCTGGTGCTTCCCCACAGAGGAGGGCAATCTTGTACCCATCAGGGCAGGGTCTGCATCATTCAGAGGCGTCCCCAATGTGTTTTACAGTAAGAAGCCCTGTACAAGCGGAGTGAGCGGACGGGATTTTGGCACCCTTGCCATAGCAGCAGCAACAGCCTGAAGGGATATCAGACCCGTCTTATGAAGTGGTCAGAAAGCTAAGAACCTCGCCCAACAGGCAAATGGTGTCACCAAGCAAACTATGCTTATCCTACTTCTTTTCAGAATCCTCCCCCCACCCCCTCCAGTAACTCATGATCTTTTCTCTCTCCACTGGTTTGAGGAACTTAGGCTGTGTGTCTAGACTTGGGAGAAATTGTCACTAGCTGGCAAAACATGAGGAAAAGAATGGCATGTTCTCTGTATTGTGGTGCATCTCTGGTGTGGTGTGAGCTGGAACTCAAGAAACCTGCTGCCTGCCTCTTACTTTCAGCAGCATGTCTCTGTGGGGAGATTTAAATTGCAGACTCTTGATTTTCATGTGATCTCACACAAAACCCAAATAGTCTGCATTTTAATAGGAAATGGGAGCAGTCTGTTCTATATCATGTGATCTGTCCCAACTTTGCTCCATTTCTTAGCAGAAGGGATGTTCCCACTCATTAAATAGGTACAAGCTTTGTATGATCAGTGTGGATAGTAGTCTATGATATCTACTACTGTATCCTGGATACTTCCTTTTCATTATTAGAGCCTTTAAAAAAATACAACAATAATTTAGTGGTGAATTTATACCATTGCATCAAGTTAACTAATCACCATTATAACATGTTCCTTTAGAACACCAGGGTGCTCCATTACAATACTATCATAATGCGTTTCTATTTGTGTTTTTTACTGTATCCTTGGCATCCTAAGGACACTTGTACTCTTATAAACCTATTGGCTGCAATGGACTGGAAAGAGTGTAACTCTGTTTCGGATTGCATTGTAACTCTTTCATAATTGTTGTGAGAAGCTGTAGATAGGGATGAGAGCCAGCACACAAATCACATCAAACAGACATGTCCTCCAAACAGAGAGAGTCAGGAAGATTAAAACACATGAAAGCTCCATATTTCCTATCAGTTTAAAACTAACCCATAACAGCCAACCCAAACATTGGCTTACACTGTCGAAGACTTTCACGGCCGGAGTTCATTAGTTGCTGTAGATTTTCCGGGTTTCCACGGCCACACAATCCAGAAAATCTACAGCAACTAATTGGCTTACATTGCTTTGCAAAACTGCTCAGGTTTTGATTATGGAGAAGCTCCAAGGGTAGAGGAGTTCTATAGTTTGCAATATATATATATATATATACAGACACACACACACACGGAGGTGTACTCCTATTGTATAGTTAATGTTGTTGTAGAACCTGTATCTATATAGTTAGCTTCAACACAGGATCATGTTCTTTTCATTGATGTAGGCACCAGAGACACATCATTCTAGAATGCCCAAACTGGATGTTAAGAAAACAGAGATCTGCATTTAAATGTGCTGTTCTCTTGAAAGTAGGCTTAACTCTTCAGGTAAAATTGTGCAGATACAAAACAGCGTATGAAAAGGTGAGGAAAGAAGAAAGTTGTCAGATTAGTATACAGGCTATGGGCCCATCAATCAAGAAGTAGGGGATACAAATAAATAGTAGCACTGGTTTTTCTCTCACTCACACATGCTAACAGTTCATGCAAAAAAAAAGAAAGAAAATCGTCTACTAGCTGATCATACCAGACTGCAAGGAAAGGCCTGAGAACAAGAATGAATCCATTGTTCTTTTTGCTGATACTCACCATGCTGTCTCTTTCATTACATTTATTGGCTTTTTGCCTTATGGTTATGGCTTTGTATGTATTATCATTTAATTAATATGAGAAGACCCCTGCTGGATCCAGCCAAACATCTGTCTAGTCCAGCATCTTGTATCCCACAACAGCCAGCCAGACGCCTCCATGAAACCTACAAGCAGGTCATGAAGACAAGAGTCTTCTCCTGCTGTTGTTGCCCACTGACTGGCACTCAGGGTAAACTATCACTGAATAGTGAGGTTCTATTTCCGGCTACATGACCACAGAAACGTCTTCGGACAGCGCTGGCTCTTCGGCTTTGAAACGGAGATGAGCACCGCAACCCTAGAGTCGGATTCGACTGGCTTTCGAGCAAGGGAACCTTTACCTATTTAATCCTCATGGTTAGCAACTGTTGCTAGATGTCTCCTCCATGAAATTGTCTATTCCACTTTAAAGCCGTCTGAGCTAGTGGCCATCATCACATCCTGTGTTTATCAGCATATTATTTGAACGGAAGCCGGCTCATACAGTTGCAACAGGACTAGCAGTGGAGTGGGACACACTTTAGAATATTTAAAACATTGAACCCTTCAATAGCACACCATCATCATACACATCATATCATATTAATTGTGAACAAACTAGTCACAACTGAGCAATAAAGATATCCTTTAAAATGTACATTGTATATGTCCATAGTACACAGAGGAATGACCATTCTCTAATGCTCTTACCTAAAAACCATCATGCTCTACGTTTTGAGTGAATAAACCCTGTTTTAAAAGAATTTCGCTCACTCCAAAAGAGCAAAATAAGTCACAGGAGGTCCTCCCCCCACTCCTGAAAATTCCAACCCATTTTAACATCCCCCCCCCGGACTTTAACATTTGTAGTCTATAGTGACACCGCATAAAGGAGATTCCACCCTGGGGAAGGGCCATGGGTCAGTGGTAGAACATGCGCTTTGCATGCAGATGGTCTCACCTCCAGTCCCTAGAATCTCCAGCTAAAAGAGTCAGGCAGGAGGTAATGTGAAAAATCTATGCTTGAGACCCTGGAGGGCTCCTGCGCGAGCATGAGTAGAAAGTAGTGCTTTGAGTCAGTATATGGGAGGTTCATCTGTCCATTATTATTTTATCTCTTTCCTTTTTGGCGAAAACTGTAAGAGTGTACTAGATATCCTTTCTTAAAAGATGTCACTTTGGACGGCTGAGTTGTAAATACCCTCCCTCTGTGAGTGTGTATTACACACACACACTTAAGCCAGAACAGAAAGCAATGTATCCTTTCCTGTCCCACTGAAACCGTTTGGATCTAGCTGTGCAGGAAACGTGACATAAAAATGTTTCATTGCACTGCAGTCTGGATGCCAATATCCAGTGCTATTTTGCAAACGGGTGAGAAGTACATCTGCCAGCCTACCCTGAACGACCGTTACCGCTTAATCTGCCATCATCGTCATCTTTTCATCCGGCATCATCAACATTATAGAGGAATGGGATTCGAACTCGGAGCCTAGTAGTCCAGCACAGTGACCACCACACTGTGACTCTCCCGTTTAGACTGGTGAGCTAGACCAAGTCCCGACGCCACTTACAGAAGACCCTGGTCTACGGAGTAGTTAATATGCTTACATAATGATTGCCCTTAGCCAGCCTCACACAAGCAGACACGAGAATTCTCACTTCGCCCCTCCGCATTCATGCCACGGTTGGCTAAAACCCCCGTTACCTACCCCTGGTTTGGACGGGGCGCCTTACCGGAGGCGAAGAGGTAAGCAATCAAGTGGTTTTGCCCCTGTGACAACCCGCCCCCCCGTCGATTCTCCCGTGTGGAACGCCCGTGGAAATCCAAGGGCTACGGGCTCCTCTCGCTGGGGAAGGGAAGGAAAGGAAAGGGGGACACATTCGCCTTTCTCGCTCAGGTGTGGAGGCAGAAAAAGAGAAGCCCTGTGTCGCTCCGTGCCGAAAGCCACGAGAAGTCTACTGAGCACACTGCAGGGAAGTGGGTCCGAGCCCCCCACCTCCCTTCCCCCTGCAAAGGCAGAGTTTTCTGGGCACCCCAAAGGTCCCGTCGTCCACTCGCTGCAGACCGAGATTTTCCTGCGCTAGGGAGTCCCTTCTCTCGGGCGCAGAACCCGGCACCCCCCGCCAGCCCGGACTCACCAGTTCCCGGATCCGACGATGCAGACTCTCATCGGCGGCATGGTGGCTCCGGGTCCCTCCGAGGCTGTAAGGACTGCTCCTCCGCGGCAGGCGCCGGCAAGTTCTTCGCTGCTCCGCTTGGCGCGTTATGGGCGGGGAGGGGGGGAGCGGACACACCCCAGCCTGCTAAGCCTCGCCTGCCGCCGGTCCCGTCAGGAGGAGGATTCCCGTCCCTGAAGAGCAATCAGAGGCGCGATCGTGTTAAGGGATCCGAGTGGCTGGGGAGGGTCTGGCGGGCGGCTCTGCCTGTCCCCGGAGGGGAACATCACGTGCACAGAAGAGGTGCCCCTCGGTTAGGATTCGAGGAAACAAGAAGTGCCCAACGTCCAGCGCAAAGTCAACATTTGTTTCTCCCTTCCTTCCTTCCTTCCTTCCTTCCCCTATAAGGAAAGGTTTAGGCGCTTGGGGCTCCTTAGCTTGGAGAAACGACGGCTGAGGGGTGACATGATCGAGGTTTATAATGCATAGGACAGAGCAGATAGAGAATCAGGCACTTTTCTCCCTTTCTCACAATACAAGAACTGGAGGACACTCAATGAAATTGCTGAGCGGTTGGTACTACTTTACCCAAAGAGTGATTAACACATGGAACAAACAACAAAAGAGGGAAACTTGGGCCTGCAAGCCCTGCTGGTAGGTCTTGTGAAGGCATCTGGTTGACTCTTATGTGAAGTTAGATGTTTAACTACGTGAGCCATTTGTAGTATGGCTCCAGTTAAGTTCTTGTGTTCTTATGTGAACAGCATCTATAAAAGTACCAAAATGTTTTGACTTTCTTCATGATTTTTTATTTTATTTTAGATTTGTGCTCCTGTTCTCCCAGCCTGGTAGTAACCCTATGGCTATTGATGGCAAACTTACTTCCACTCCTGGCAGGGTTTCTTTTGTGTGCGTGGAGTTAAACTGTGCTCCTGAGTTTCCGTACAGTCACGTTGCATTCCTGGAATGCACTGCAACAGTGCAGCATATCTCAAAGGCTGCGGTCTAGAAGAGAGATCTCTCCCTCCTACCTCATGGCAAGAAGTGCAGCTGAACGCAGGCTGGGATGTGCTGGTCAACAGCCTCTAGGCTAAGAAAGAGGCAAAGTTTTAAAGTGTCATCTTAAGTGCCAGGCATAATTTAAAGTTTTATTTTCTCACCGCTAACAAATTTGGGGAAACAAATTCACCTGGTGAATTGCCTTTCTGCTGCCACTGGTTTTGGAACATTCTTTACATCGAATCCTCTGAGACTGTAGCAGGATCTTCATAGAATCCTTAGACAGAGATATACCTCAGAGTTGCTTTTAGTCAAAAGCCATGTAAAAATCAGTTGCCATGATTGCTAAGATTCATAAGATTTTATGGAGCCTCGCAGTTCTATCCAAAAAGAACTACACTACAGTTGTAATTAAGCTACGGTGATTTGAGGCTATTTTGTCTCTGGAATCTCTGCTGCTCAGAATGTCAGTGAACTTTTCAACAGCTACACACCATGCACTTTTGATATTTCTGAGTAATGGGAATATTTTTCCCATGTCACTTAGCGAAGAACGCTTAAGTTTTGGCTATTGTGTTGTAACTCTCGAAGCACTGAAACTGCAACCCCAAGCATGCTTGCTAGGACATAACTTCCGCTGAACTTATTTCAGAGTAAGCATGCTTAAAACTGGGCTGTAAATGTTTGTTATGGGATAGCTTGAAGAAACGGAGAGCCCTTGTTAAATGAATGTTCACTTCACAATACTGGCCTTTTATTCTTTCCATTTAGCCCGTTCCCAAATATTGGTAAGGCTACAGGATCCAGGTGATCTTTTGCCCCTCGGGTGGATTGGCCAAAAAGAGTGAAATGATGACCGTCTTGTGACTGGAGACAACATAATGTAGTGATGGGAAACATTTCATATTGACAGGACTATAAATCTGGAACACCATATTGATACAGCTGGGCCAAAATGATGACTGCTATTGCCAAGTAACCTAGTTTGCTCATTCATGAACAAAAGAACCTCTCACTTCAGTGATTATTGCTGGGTATAGGCAGACTTAAATTTTTTTTAACCGCACAGGTTAATAGCTGTACCACCAAGAAGCTGTTGGACTATACATAGGGTGTGAACGACCTGTACAATAATCTGTTCCCCAAGACCCTCAGGGACTCTAGAAGTGGCGATGCTACTTTCTTAAAGCTGATACAAGTAAGTCTCGTCTTAAGCTAGAAGAAGTGGTGCCCGGTGCTACTGATCATTCTGATTCATGGGTGGTGACTAAGATTCTGTAGGCCGCGAGCGCTCCTAAAAAGCATTTTTTTGTTTTAAAAAACCAAAATGCTTTAGTTTTGTCCTCTCTTTCATAATGTGTACAATGACAGTAGACTGGTCAGGTATTGGGGTTAGAGCCTTTAAATGAAATTGGAAGCTTTTTGCATGAGAGTGGAATCCAGTTATTGTGCCTATTAAGATTTCCCCCCCTTAAAGTTATCTATGCTTTTAGGACGAGGGTTTCTGCAGGTCAGTCACAGGCAGGAAACTGTTGCCTGTTTGCAGCATGAGAAGGTTAGGAATGTGATAGTGTTGAGCAGATCTCCTGTCTGGGTATATTATGTAAATGTGCACTACATAATTGCCCAACTTCTGTTGTACAAGCCCTGCTTAGCCTTAAATAAGGGGTGGGGGGAGTGGACGAAATAGCAATAAAATATGAGGGTTAAGAAATGCTTTAAACATAAACACTCTGACTGGAAATTTGAACAGATGTACAGCATAATAATTGGCATGAAACAGTTCCGTGAAATCAAATAATCTGAGAATATTACGAGCTGGAGATGAAAAAGGTATTTGTGCAATAATGGAATCTAACTAGCATCCTTACAAGATGCTTTTATACTTGAATATTCTTTTCTTGTTATTCGTCTTGAAGTAAAACGATTGCACTGTGTCAATGTTATGGTTAACTTTTATATAAGCATTCATACCTGTGTTAATGTATGAATTTGTGTTGTAAAACTTGAGTTAAGCCATAATTCCTCTTCTACTGGACATTAGTGAAATCTGTCTGAAAATTTAGTGAACTGGAGAAATGGCTTGAAATGTTCTTGCCAGTTGTACTGTATTATGTTGGTGACTGCAGTGCACTGTATTCGGAGAGCATTCATATGTTTTACCCTCCAGAGCCCTTGTATGTAGACGTCTAAGTGAAAATGTAATTGTGTTACTCTGACATTCTAGTTATGCCTGGGAACACGCTAGCTGTTGATGAGCCTGAAATGTGAGAACTGACTTTGACTTCTGAGCATAAAGAAATCCTATGTTTACATTTAGATGCTCATTCTTCTGCATTAGTATGAGAAATTCTGGAAGACCAGCCACGGTCATACAGTACCCCTTTTAAAGTTACAGAACGATGTCATGATCGTATTGTGGCAAGAAATGGGACCTACCAATGTCATCTCAGAGATGGTGTCTCTGCCTGTTCTTCCCCCCAACAGTTTTGAAAATGGCTATCTGGATTCTGGGGGCTGCTGGTCAAAAGACCACTTTAGAAGATGATAGATGCGTATATTCACAAAGTACGGCAGCTTATTCTTAATATGTTATTAGGTAGGTAGTTACATGACTTATGTGTTTGTCTGTGGAGATGAATAAACATTTCCTACAATGGAACAAATAACTGAGTAGAACTGACTACCTCAGTTTCAGGTACGCTTTGATGAAATATTCATTGCCTTTGTTAATCTTGAAATCACAGACTTCCGGAAGAATAAACACGTCTCTGAATTCTTAGAGGAATAAAAAGCAGCACAATAGGAAGCAGTTATTTCAGGATATGGAATTTATTGATGAATCCCTGTCATCAAAACAGTTTTATGTGTTTGGTGCAGTGGTTAAGTGCGTGGACTCTAATCTGGGAGAACCAGGTTTGATTCCCCACTCCTCCACTTGCACCTGCTGATGTGACCTTGGGTCAGTCACAGGCTCTGGCACAGCTGTCCTTGAAAAAGAGCAGTTTCTGTCAGAGCTCTCTCAGCCCCACCTACCTCACAGGGTGTCTGTTGTGGGGAGGGGAAGGGAAAGGAGTTTGTAAGCCGCTCTGAGACTCCTTTGGGTAGTGAAGGGAGGGGAATAAATCCAATCTCCTCCTCCTCCTCCTCCTCCTCTTCTTCTTCTTCTTCTTCTTCTTCTTCTTCTTCTTCTTCTTCTTCTTCTTCTTCTTCTTCTTCTTCTTCTTCTTCTTCTTCTTCTTCTTCTTCTTCTTCTTCTCCTTCTCCTTCTCCTTCTCCTTCTCCTTCTCCTTCTCCTCCTCCTCCTCCTCCTCCTCCTCCTCCTCCTCCTCCTCCTCCTCCTCCTCTTCTTCTTCTTCTTCTTCTTCTTCTTCTTCTTCTTCTTCTTCTTCTTCTTCTTCTTCTTCTTCTTCTTCTTCTTCTTCTTCTTCTTCTTCTTCTATTAAAAACAAGGTTTTTTTCATAGTCTACAGGCAGCTCTTTTTGTTGTGGTGTTTTCTAGATTCACTTCATTTTGAGGAAAGAAATTAAATGTTGGGGGAAAATTGTCTTTAAATCCAGAATACGAGAGATTCAGTTGTATCCTAGTCTACAGTACAGACAACCTTAAATTAAAAGCTGCTATGAAAGGGCTGATCATTCTTGATTGGACACTTTCTGTGGGCCACTGGTTGGTTATTTAAGTCTCCTGCTTTTCTTAGTTCTTGGAGCAGGACTCTGAACATACCTAATTAAGGCTTACCTGGCTCTGCATTTCATGTAGCTTAAGTTACCAGTTTACAGAGTTGGGGAAACGTTCTGTCTTCTGTTTCTGCTTAGGTGGGCCAAAGATAGTGACTTTGCCCATATTATGTGAATGCTGTGCTGTCTGAATGAACTCTAGCGAAATGAATGGCTCTCCAAAGCCTCTTGGAACATGAAGCAGATAGTCTCTAAATGGCTTAAGGTCCTGTATGGGTATGCCATGGAGAACGGGTGTGCAGATACATAAATGATTATGTGAGAGCTAGAATGCTGTTTGAACCAGCTGGTGCATTTCCATTTGCTGTATATGTGCAGTCTGTCCCTTTGTAGTACAGATGTCAACTTTTTAATATATAAATTTTACTTTGTGGATAGAAATTAGTAGTCTGTTACCCATAGTAAGTTTAATTATGTATTATACCATTCCTTCAGAATGTAGATACAGAACTGCTTTTTGTGAGTGGACCTGAGGGCCAGGTTATGTATGTAGTGACTACATATGCAATGGAAATATTTTTTAAGTATGTAGGAGGGTCTTCAAGCATAAACTAATGGAGCATTATTGTGTCTATTAAAAATATTGCTTTGAAGCATGTCTTGCTCCTTCTTTTAAAAGAAAACATATGTACCCAAGAATATAATTTATGTATTAAAAACTATAGAAATGTGTTTTAATTGAAACGTTTGAGTGAAACACCTGCGTAATTCTATTCCACAAGTAGATTCAGTATGGTAATATTATGTGATAGTATAAATGTATTATTGGCATTTCTGAGGTTTTCTGGGAGTTTGACTTGACTGTAAAAAGTCATAAGTCTCTAATACTGAGCTTCATATTTTTTTATTTGTTAAGGACATTCTTAACCCACCTTTTCCCACAATTGGACTCAAGGCAGGTTACAATGGCAATACAAACAAATGAAAACAAATAATTGGAAACTATACCAGCTAATTATAGCTATGCAAAATCTTGAACACATTTAAGTGTCTGTATCAGAAGCCCTCCTGAGTAATTCCACTGTGGATAATCTTAAAGTGGGTAGCTTCCTAACATCCTCAGAAAGACTGCCACAAATTAGAAGCAGCCATTGAGAACGCTTTCTAGCAGTGGCTGACCTGCCATTGAGGGAACAACTAATGGATATTTGCAGTGGGTTTTTTGTAGAAAAAGCCCAGCAGGAACTCATTAGCATAACAGGCCACACCCAACAACAGAAACACATTAGCATATTAGGCCACACCCCTGACAGCGCAGTTCCCTCCCAGGATTGGCTTCCCCAGGCGCCCCGCAGCAAGCTGCAGGGCACCTGGGGAACCCGAGGGAACCCGAGGAGGGGAGGCAGTTTAAACTGCCTTCCCTCCCTGGATCGGCTTGGCTTCCCCAGGCACCCCACGACTTGCGACGCACCTGGGGAACCTGGAGGGGGGAGGCTGTAGGCGTGGCCAACTCCAAAGCCAGCCAGAACTCCGTTCCTGTGCATTCTTGCCCAAAAATAGCCCTGGACATTTGTCTGAGGAAGGAAGTTGTCACAAAGGTTAAAACTGGGAGAGATGGCCCTGCAATATGTGGGCACTAGGATCACAAATAGAATGTGGAATGGTATATGGCCATAGCTCCTCAGATCTTAAAGATGAGCAGGATCAATATTTGGATGCGGAACCACCTGGGAGGACTCTGGAGAGGAAGGCAATGGCAAACCACCTCTGCTTCTAGGGTCATCATAAGCGGTTTTGTGACTTGATGGCACATACATGCACAGGATCACAAATAGCTTTAAATGCTCATCAAATTGAACTCTGAAACATACTGGCAGCAAATGTAATGTCTTCTAAATGGGCTCTGTATATGGGTAACAGCCAGCTCACAAGCAGGCTACCACATCTTGCACTTATCTTCAGAGTGTTATATAGGATAATCTAATAATCCAGAGTTGAGTTTATTGTTGCATTGATTGGTGGGACTACAGTATCTAGGTCCAAGAAGGGAGCCAACTTCTGAACTGGATGGAACTGAAGGACGGCACTTGTTGCTACTGTCCCAACCTGCTCTTTGGGTACCACTGAGTCAAACAAGAGTAGGCAACACCTCTCTCTTCAGGGCCACAGTCTTGCTAACTAGTATCGCCTCAGTCTCATTTGACTTAAGTTTCCATGTGTCCTTTTTAACCCCATATAATATTTTTCCCTTCATGTATTTACACTTCAGGTGTGTAGACGTTTGAAAAAGAATATTTGTCAGCAACACCAACATAAGGGAGAGGGACCATGGCTTAGTGGTATAGCAGTTGCGTTGCATGCAGAAGGTCCCAGATTCAATCCCTGTCACTTCCAGTTAAAAGGATCAAGTCTGAGGCTCTGTGAAGGACCCTTACCTGAGACTCTGGAGAGCCATTGCCAATCAAACTATGCAATATTTACCCTGATGGACCAAGGGTCTGATTCAGTATAAGGCAGATTTGTTTGTTCAGCGCTCAGCAGGCAATGTGACTTCTAAACGTTATGCTGGAGGTACCTCTGTTATACCCAGGCTTCCCAAGAACTTACTGTAATTCGGCGGGGGACGCATATTTCTTGGCAGGATCATTCCCGGGGGGGAAGAGCGGTGCATGATGCCGTGGCCAGGAAATTATGACGGGCGATGCTCTGGTAATGGGGCTGGAAACTCAATGGTACCATCGACTTTCCAACCCCATTGCCAGAGCGTCGCCTGGCATCACTTCCTGGTGACGGCATCGTGCGGCATGGGTGTTCCAAGGAAGAATGTTCCAGCCAGGGACTGTGTGTTCCCCGCCGAATTACGGTAAGTACTTGGCAACCCTAGTTATACCCCTGCCCTTAAAATTTGTGTGCTGGTCAGTGAGCCTTAAGCACAGGCTATTACTTCTGCAACATCAATGTATTTGTTTGTTTTTTGGTACTTATACCTCTCTTTTTACCCCAATGGGAGCCCAATGTGGCTTACAGCATCATTCTCCCCTCTATTTTATCTTCACAACAACTCTTTAAGGTGTGATTAAACACTCAGAGACTGGCCAAGAGTCACCCAGCTTCCATGACAGTGTGTGGATCTGAACCTGGGTCTTCTTGATCGTAGTCAGACACTTTAACCCGTGTTCATTGAGGACTATGACTTCATGAACCAGAAGCTGCTTACATCATCCTTATCCCTTTGATTGGCTGAAACAGTGTGTGTACACTCAAAAAACTTAAATACAAAAGTGGTAGATTAAGTGGTTTGTAGGTGATACAATGCATTCCTGAGCAGTATTTTTTTTTAAAAAAAAAAACTTGTGAATTTCTCTTGGTCAAATGTCATTTACAAAGCTTTAATAACCAGAATGTGAAGGGTTTTTTATTTAAGAACAATTAAAAGAGGTTGATGAAACTTGTAAAATCAGCACTGTGGCTAGGATGAGGGGCTACAAAGAACTCCCATAAATTTCAGTGAAGTCTACAGAAGCTCTGCAATGAACAGGTGACGGAACTGTATCCTTGAGTTCTCATATGCCAGAGGTATGTATAAGTACATGCATCTATTTTCAGTATGCATGTTAAAGCTGGAAATTTAAAGGTGTTGAAAATTCAGAAAGAAACTACTTGTAGATGGCAACAATTGTATATGATGTATACTATGTAAACATTTAGATATGAATTTGTCACCCAGGCCAGCAACCATAAACACCAAAGTTGTTGGAGCAAATTAGCTCTGTTTGCACAAGCTCTGTTTCTTTCATTTACACCACGTTTTTCTCCCAAATGGGGACCCAAAGTACCTTATAACATTCTCCCCTCCTCCATTTCATCCTCCCAACCATACTGAGGGTAGGTTAGGGTGTATGTGGATGGGTGAGAGAGACGGGCTGAAACTGGTTGGCCCAAGGTCGCCCAGCAAGCTTCCCTGGCAGAGTAGGAATTCAAACCTGGGTCTGCCAGATCCTAGTCAGACACTCTAACCAGTGCACCATGCTCAGCAGTTCATGTGTGGCATGCCAAATCGACAGGGTGTTCATGTAGATCATGAGTTGGTTTATTCAGCTGTGTTTTTTGTTCACCTGAGTGATAAAGAAATTCTGTTGCAACAGATCAGCTCTGCCCTTGATGCAGTGCCTCTGAGCAGAATTTACCATTTCCTATGTGAGGCAGAATGCCTTCCATCTTCACGGTAATCAAATCCTGTGGAGTTTTGAGACTGCTGTCCAGTGCAAATCATATTGGACACTCCTAAGTAAATATATTTATGTGACAATGCTAGATGCAGGTCTGGATGAGTCACTCCAGCTGGGACTCAGGACTGTGTGGTAGGTATGCGCTCTAAACAAAGACAAGTGCTTCATTAATGAAAGATTAAAATTGGGTATCGTCAATATATTGATGACAGACTAAACTAATTCAGGAATCCAACGTAAATCTAAAGCATCAAGGAAAGCGGATGTACCTTGCAGCACTCCACAGTACAAATGCAAGTTTTAAGCTAAGGAAATTCTTCAAATGTGTTTCCTTTAATAACCTATCCTCTCACTGATTTTATTTAAGGAATTAACAAATTTATATGCTGCCTCCAGAGTTGGCTTACGAGTAAAAATAATATCAGGAAATCATAAAACCAGAATAAATTATCAGTATCAAAACCCGAAGAAGCTATTAAACAATCCAGGTGCGAAAAACAACCATTGAGCACTCTTTTAAAAAAATCCATAAAAGAGACTATATAGACCAGAAGATCACCTTAAAACACCAAAAAAGGAAAAACTCCTTCATTTAAGAGCAATATATGTTGATAAACAGGGCAATATGTTTTAATAACTACCAGTTAGTTTTAAAAAACTATTTAACTCGTTCTCTGGAAGATGATTTGCTTTCTCGCCAAGTAGCAACAGGCTCCTCTCTACAATAATTGTATAAGAATTCAGTTACTACAAGAATACAGAGCTATCCCCTCTGCAAGGCTGAAGACAACAGTTGTCTAACCCCACCCCCAAAAACCCTCTTGGAAGGTCTAGTTAAGGCATATCCCTTGTGGCTTCAAGATAACCACAAGCCTTTGGGTACCATATTAGTTCAAATTAGACGAAGAATTTATTAAGAGCTGATGAATACAAGAAGGGCCAGGTAATAAGGCATACGTTGCGCAAAACATTAGTTATGTAAAAACTTGTAGCTGGTGCCTGAATGGCAGAAACCTCAGATAAAGAGCAATGAGGGCCAACAGACTGGACCAGGGTGAACAAATATGGCCCCAGCTACAGCTCGCTGGTCTTAAAAAATATTTTAAAAGCTCTAGTAACGAGAGGAAATGATTGTCGTGGTGAAAATGGCAGCTATGTGGGAGGAACCAGGAAAATCAGAACTTTCCCTTCCATACAGTATCCAACCTGGGGCTTGCTCTGAGCTTTCCAAAACCTTTGGAACAACGCAGATTTGGTAAAGACTGGAGAAAAGTGGGGAAATGCTGGCAGTTGCACAAATGCACCACAATGCTGTGGGAAAGCAGGAGCAAATAACCCATGTAGGAATACCCTTAGTCAACAGTTGTTGAAGAAATTAGGAATAAAT
>JAPDNY010000003.1:67984396-67996617 GCA_029375565.1 Gekko gecko
CTTTTGCTCCACTCAGGTCGACTTACTTTTCAGATAAACTACCTGCAGTTAGATGTAATCTAAGAGTTGGGGGAGAAAACACCAGTGTTCTCTTGTCTGCTTTTTAGTCATTGTGTTTTGTTTTGCTCTCTGTGGTCTCAGGTTATTAAAAAATACACTGAGTGTATTGCTATATTGCATGATTTGGTAGCTGGAGAGCAGATAACACTTGGATTGTTGGGTATGATGTATTTACATTATCCATTCAGCAAGATCTGGTATCTGATGTGAATTTTTGTGGAAGGTCTATAAGCTGAGAATAAGTTTTCTTGCCAATGGCAGTTCCTATGCAGTCAGGCTGAATGTGTGTTGCGCACCTTTTTTTTTTGCTTTATCATGGTATGCTCCACTGGAGCACAATCAGCATGTATATTGGAAATTGCTCATTGCATGTGCAATGAGGTACTGTGGATGGAATCGAGGGCTGGAAGAGCACAAGGCATCTTAATGATTTTTGTTTCTTCCCTGTGGTGTTAAAAGTATGGATCCATTTTTAAATTGACTTTTTTTGGTACACTGTAGATGGCAGATGGTCACGTTTAGGGCATTACATACAATTTTGAAAAGTTTTTATTAATTTTCTGGTTTTGTTGTGTATACAGTTATTCTTCGCTAAAAAAAAGGGTTTCATATACACACACACACACACACACTAGCGGCAAAGCCTGTTGCGTGCTCTAATGCAACGGGCGCTTAGCCGGACTCCCTGTGGAGGCCCCATCCCTCTTCTGCGCTGGCAGCACCTGCAGGGCCGGGCCAGGTTGGCCTCCTCCTCCTGGTGCGGCTCTGCAGTAGCGGAGTGGCAAGCGAGGGAGGTCGTGTCGTTGTTTGGGCCAGCCGCTGGAGGCCCCGTCCCTCTGCCGCCTCTTCCCGCCGTGCAAGGCGTCCCAGGCCCCAGTTGGTCCGAGCTGTTTACTGGGGAGAGCCGCCAAAGCATCCATCCGGTCCGGCGGCTGGAGGCAGACTGAGCCCTATAGGCTGTCTGCTGGCTGTGTGGGTGGGACCGAGCCCACACAGCCAGGCACGTCAACCAATGGCCAGGGCCCAATCGTGATTGGCAGCCCCTGTGGCCAACCTATTTTGCCGCACATTTTTCCATTATTTGGGCATGCCAGCTGACCACTACTCTTTTATATATAAGGAAAGGATATATATGTGTGTGTGTGTGTGTGTATATATATATGTATATGTGTATATATATATACACATATACAGTTATTCTTCTATGTATGTATGTATGTATGTATGTATGTATGTATATGAATTAAGAGGGAATCCAACAAGGGGGAAAAGAATGGATGTAATGCAAAAGTAATCCAAGAAGGATTGAATATATATTTTCCAGCTGTAGTAATTTCTCTTGTTTAGCTTGTGCAATTTTCTCTTGTCTCACTGGTATACAATGATCCATTATCATTTCCTAGACATTTGGGGATACTTCTGATTTTTGTAATGCTTTGATATGTTTTATACCACTAAGAGGGCTCAGTTGAGCCATAATTCTTGTGTCAAGTGCCCAGACCACTGGAAATTTTCCAGCCCCTCTCCCCTTTCATTCAACGAACCAGCCTAGGAATTTGGATTGCTGTCCAGGGGAGGACTGTCCATTTAACTTAAAGAGAAATTTCCTGTTGGACACTACCATGAACAGGTGCTGGTGGCCGGGAACAAGCAGAGCCAAGGCACAGCAACTCGGCCAGTGCCTCAGGGCCCCCTCAGTCAGACGCTTCAGTGGTATTCGGGGTCAGCTCACCGGTTGTCTCGCTTGCACTGCTGCCAGTATGCAGGAAGAGGCAATGCATGAGCCCATTCTAGTGCTGCTCAGATGAGTTGCCTGGCTGTGCCCACAGATTCCACACAGCTTAGTTTACTCCAGGGCAATTTTTCATTTCCTGTTCTGCCCCACTTCCTGTCTAGAACTGGACTTTGATCTTCTTTGTCCAGGTGTTTTCCAGGTTTTTCTGATAGAAGTGCAGATAATGAAGCGCCTCCTCCTTCACTCAGGTGGTTTGAACAGACATCAAGTCAATGCATACTGACAGTGCAAATTTTTTGTGTGTGATTCTCTGGCAGAATATGAATCTTTCATTTCATCTTGCTATCATTGACTGGAAAAGGCAGGCCTTGGGAAAGAGGGACCATACGTTTATAAAAACAGAAAGTCAGGAGTTGTAGATCATGGGGAATGCCTCTGTGCAATATATCCTTTTCAGCTAGCTGAGGATTGGTGGGGCTTTGCTCAAAGTCTGAGCAGGGAGCCAGCCTGTGAAAGAGAAGATCGACAGCGGGATATGGGTTCAAGAAACAGGGTTCAGAACCTGAAAGGCTTCAGGTAACTCAAGGGGGAGCTGGAATTTATCTTTAAAAGGTTTATGCCAGAGCTTTCTCCAATGATGGGGTTGGTTTGGGAGCAACACAGCTGAAGGACCACTGACTTCACTTATAAACCTACGCTACCACTACAGTCATTTTCAGAGGTCCTGCTTTAGGTGCCCTTGCCTTCTGAGATTCAGCAGGTGGCAACTCACTCGGGGGCGGGGAGGCGGGGGGGGGGCTGAGAGAATTCTAGCACAAACTGATCTTTCAGGAACAGCTGTGCCAGAGCTTGTGACTGACCCAAGGTCACATCAGCAGCTGCAAGTGGAGGAGTGGCGAGTCAAACCCGGTTCTCCCAGATTAGAGTCCACACACTTAACCACTACACCAAACTGGCTGTGGTGACCATTTCTGTGATTAAGGGTGCCAAGAAAAGGCAGGAGATTTCCGAGGGGCACGTCTCTGATAAATCCTCCTCAGGCTCACCAGTTCCCCTCTTGGAACTTACATATAGTGCTTAAAGCCATCTTGCAGGCTCCATTCGGGCCTATGGCTCCCTGTCCTTCAAAGAGCTCACTTTCAAGACCACCTTTCTGGTTGGTATCACCTTGGTCAGGGAGGGTGTCAGAGCTCTCTCTGTAGATAAAGAGCTCTGTGTTTTCCGTGATGCCAGGGTGGTGCTCCACCCTGATCCAGCCTTCGTCCCAAACGTTAATTCTTCCTTCCATAGGTCAGAGCAGCTGATTCTTCCTTCATTCTGCCCCAGTCCTAAACATCCTCAGGAAAAGGAATGACACTGCCTAGATGTTAAGAGGGTGCTGAGTTTCTACCTTGACAGGACTAAGGTCTTCCACAAAATGGGCACCATGTTTGTCTCTTTCTGAAAAGCCTCCTTAGGGAACAGGGTTTCAACCTCTACCATTAGTCGATGGGTCACCGGTTGTATCCTTCTGGCATACAAGTCCAGGGAACTTGATTCTCCTTTGGGTGTTATGGCCCATTTGCTCAGGGGGGCCGGCTGCCTTGGCAGCTTAAACGTCTTTCCCTTCTTTAGAGGTGGCCTGCAGGGTTGCCACCTGGAGGTCAGTGCATTTCTTCAGCTGAGGCCACCTTTGGGGGAAGGGTTCTGTAGCGTACTTCTTCAAGGTAAGGAGCCAAAAGTTTATTTTCCTCCCTGAGGCATACTGCTTTTTTATGTCTCAGGAGTATCAGACTGCCCCACCCTGGACCACCGGAGAGGAGAAGATTTGTCTTCACTTACTGTGAATCTTCCTTCTCGGTTGTCCTGGGGTTGAGGCAGTCTCTTCCCACCCGAGGGGAGAGTTTGCTCTCCATGGATGGCTCTTGAGCCGTAGCAGGTGTGCTGTTCTGATGCCAGTGTAGCTTCTCTTCCAGTAGGGCTTTCCTCTGTTCCCGGTGGGTCCCTCTTAGTGGTTCTTCACCCTGTTATGTGTGCTGTTGTTGTTATGGAGTGTTGTGGACCATTGGTTAGGAGGACTTCGTAACTGTTGATGTACTTTGGAGTGGGAGTGGAACAGATTTGGAACCAGCATAAGAACAGAAGAACATAAGAGAAGCCAATGTTGAATCAGGCCAATGGCCCATCTAGTCCAACACTCTGTCACACAGCGGCCAAAATATACCAGGTGCCATCAGGAGGTCCAGCAGTGGGGCCAGGACACTAGAAGCCCTCCCACTGCTGCCCCCTCCAGCACCAAGAATAGAGTGCATCACCTGCCCCAGACTGAGAGTTCCCATCTATACCCTGTGGCTAATAGCCACTGATGGACTTCTGCTCCATATGTTGATCTAATTCCCTCTTGAAACTGTCCATGCTTGCAGCTGCCACCACCTCCTGTGGCAGTGAATTCCATGTTAATCACTCTTTGGGTGAAGAAGTATTTCCTTTTATCTGTTCTAACCCGACTGCTCAGCAATTTCATGGAGTGCCCACGAGTTCTTGTATTGTGAGAAAGGGAGAAAAGTACTTCTTTCTCAACCTGCTCAATCCCATTCATAATCTTATAAACCTCGATCACGTCACCCCTCAGCCGTCATTTCTCCAAGCTAAAGAGCCCCAAGCATTTTAACCTTTCTTCATAGGGAAGGTGTTCCAACCCTTTTATCATTCTAGTTGCCCTTCTCTGCACTTTTTCCAATGCTATAATATCCTTTTTGAGATGTGGCGACCAGAACTGTACACAGTATTCCAAATGAGGTCGCACCAATGATTTATACAGGGGCCTGATGATACTGGCTGATTTGTTTTCAATTCCCTTCCTAATAACCCCCAGCATAGCGTTGGCCTTCTTTATTGCAGCTACACACTGTCTAGACATTTTCATTGAGTTATCCATCCTCGGACCTGGGATAGAAGCCCCTCCCTTCAGGAATCCCAAAGATCAGTGACCCTGCCCAGAAGGATCAGACTGCCCCACTCCAGGGCAGTGTTCCCTCTAAGCTGAGTTAGTGTGAGCTAGCTTTTTGTCTTAGCTCAGGAAGGATGGCTCTAGAGCAGACTAATTTTATTAATTAATTAATTAATTAATTAATTATATTTATAACCCGCCCTCCCCGCAAGCAGGCTCAGGGCGGCTCACATTGCCTGACACAAAGTGCCAAGGTTCATATACAGTTAAAACATTTAAAACATTAAGACATTTAACACTATTAAAACATTTAAAACATTCAAACACTTAAACATTCAACCGTTTCGATTAAAGTGCAGTCAATAAATAGCCAAGATGGCATAACCTATCATGCAGGCTCAGGCAAGTACAGGCTCCTAGGTGGATTGGCTCGATCTCATTACAGGCCACCTCCGCCACAAATGTTAATAGTGGTCATTGGTGGTAGTGTGGGGGGCTCCTAGTTAAAGGCCTGGTGGAAGAGCTCCATCTTGCAGGCACAAGATCCCGCAGAGCCCTGATCTCCTCTAGGAGCTTGTTCCACCAGTAAGGAGCCACCACTGAGAAGGCCCTACCTCTAGTAACCACGAGCCTGGCCTCCCTGGGGCCTGGAACAACCAGTCGATGTTGCGTCCCCGACTGTAGTGCTTTCTGGGGTATATATGGGGAAAGGCAGTCCCTCAGGTATGTTGGACCCTGGCCATATAGCCAGCACCTTGAAGCGAATTCGTTATGCTATTGGCAGCCAGTGCAGCCCCTTCAACACCAGCTGGATGTGCTCCCATCTAGGGAGGCACATCACTAGCCTGGCCGCGGCATTCTGCACTAGCTGCAACCTCCGAATTTGTGCCAAGGGCAGCCCTATTTAGAGAGTGTTACAATAGTCTAGCCTTGAGGTGACCATCGCATGGATCACTGTAGCCAGGTCGTCTCGATCAAGGAAGCTAGCCAACTGCTGAACCAGCCACAGATGGTAGAAGGCCAACTTAGCAGTGGCTGCTACCCGGGCCTCCATTGACAAGGAGGGCTCCAGGAGTACTCCCAGACTCCTAACCTTCGGCGCAGGCACCAATGGTGCCCCATTAAAGGTCAGGAGCAGGAGCCCCAACCCTGATTGATGCAGTAGCCAAATTGCTCGCCCACGACTTTAATGCCAGTAGCTCACAAAGTAGAATTTTTGCTCACAAGACTCCACAGCTTAGAGGGAGCTTTGCTCCGGGGCCACCGAGAAGGAAGATTCACAGTAAGGGAGGCAAATCTTCTGTTCCCAGTCATGGCACCAAAAACTGTGGAACTCTCACCTGGGGAGACTTGTCTGCCCCCTTCTGTTATCAGCAGGTGAAGACTTTTTTTGTTTTGTTTGGAATCCTTCAGTGATACCTTCCTTCCTGTGCTGTGTTTTAATTGTTGTCTTTAGGGCTGATTTCCCACTACAGCTGCCTTAGGGTTGCGCCGCTGTTTGCCCCGATACTATTCGTCAATTTCACACCCGAAGCCACGGGGCTGCATTTTGACCCGCGGCTTTGCCCGATTTCCCCGCAGTTTCGTGATCCTCAAAAAACAGGATCACGAAACTACGGGGAAATTGGGCGAAGCTGCGGGTCAAATGCAGCCCCGCGGCTTCAGGTGTGAAATTGACCAGTAGTATCAGGGCAAACAGCGGCGCAACACCGAGGCAGCTGTAGTGGGAAATCAGCCTAGGTCTTTGTGTGTGGTTTAGTTCTGGGGTTGTTGTAATGATGTGATTTTTGTTTATTTTAATGTTTTTTTAAGATATGATTTTATTATGTATGTTTTAATTTGTTGGGGGCCTTGGTGGCCCTTGTATACTCTACCTCTTGCCCTCACATTTTGTTTAAAAAAAAAGATTTCTCAATTAAAATGTTTTAAGATGAGTGAGAGAGGAAAGACTGGTACGTGTCTGGTTTACGGCTTCCCCCACCCCTTTAACCAGGGCGTTATTTTTCTCTTTTAAGAAAGGTTTCCCTATTATTTTAACATTTGAAATCGCTTAGGAAAGTTGTTTGTATGTTTCTTTGCTGACACAAGGGCTACCCAATCCCTGCTATTCATTATCTGTCTCTGAGAAAGGGGTGGGGATTTGAGTTATTTTTTTTACCCTGAGGCTGACAATGTTCACTGTGAAAATCCAGTTTCTCTTCAAATAGGGAAAGAAAGGAGGTTTCCCAGACCCAGTCCTGGGAAGAAAGTTGTATATTTCCTCCCGTAGTCAGAACTTATACAACAGGCTTGTTGACTGTATGCAGCTTCAGTTTTAAAGCAGTTCACAAAAAACGCTCATGAGTTTTTCTTACTGTAGAGAGAGACCTTTGAGTTCTGGAAAGCTTCTGTCTTTCTCTTTCTTTATACTTCTGGTCATAGGCATTCTGTAACTTTCCATCATGGGTTGTGTTAAAAGTGACAATGGAGATAGGAAACCTAGAGTTTGCATGGCTACTTCAAAGTATCCCAGCCTTAACTCTGTAGCTCCTGCTCATTTTGATCTCTCCTTTATAGAGTTGGGACTACAGAGCACAGGAGTCCCAGCAGCCGCCCAGGTAAACTGGGGGAAGGGTTGGATCAGAGTGGAAACTCTGGGTGCATTCAGACCGCGTGCTGGAAGTGGTGTAAATTGCTCCGGTCCCAATGCAGTTTTTTTTAACCCGGAGAATCGCGATCACACTCACCTCCTTGTTCCAGATCGCTGTGCGCCCTTCCGTCCACACGCAGGAGTGTGCGTCGGTGGTTTTTTCCCCTCTCAGTTTGAGCATGCGCACAGGCAGCCATCTGTAAAACTAAAATTTTCACGTGTGTGCAGAACAGCGATTTCCACACTTCCCTTTAAACTTTAAATGAACACTTTAAATGAAACTTTTACCCCCGAAACTGGCCTCCGTGAGATCCCGAAGTTGTCTAAATGCTTAAACTAGGCCCCATTTAAACTTTGCTTTTATTAACTTAGGGCGGAGCTCTGCCCATGCGCACACCGCTAAGGCATAAAAAAAAATGGCGGATGAAAAGCGGAAGCCTGAGGCTTCCGTGGCAGTTTTCCAGAGGGGAGGGGGTTGAAGCACGAGCCGAAGGGCGAGAGCAAAAGGGCGAGGCTCTTTGCCTGTGGCTCTTTGCCTAGGGGCTCTGTAAGAAGCCCAGGAAGAGCCAGAAAGCCAGGACCTTGGCTCCTTGGTAAGGTAAGTAGACTCCTACAACAGGAGCCATATAAATACAAAGGGTTTTAAAAGGGGGGTTATAGAAAAGTATTTGTTTAAAAACAATTATGAAGCCAGAATGCCAGCAGGGGGTTGGGGGCTATCCAGTGTTTTGCATGGAGTGTCACATGTATGACTATCTGCCCACTGGTCAGAAGTCTTGGGTGTGTGCTCGGTGCAAGGAGCTCCTGGTTCTCAGGGAGCGAGTTTGCTCCCTTGAGGCCAAGGTGGCTGACCTGGAGAAGCAGGGACAGTCAGTTAGGTGCACGGGGAAGACTCTCGGGGACTTGTTAGATATGTCCCACTCTGGATCTGGCAGCCCGGCTGCTGCCAGGGAGCATGAGGGCCAAGGGGAAAAGGGCACCATGCTGAGGATAAGGGGAATGTGCCCTCAGAAGGGACCTCTTCTTCAGCTGGTGAACGGGTATCCTTTCGTACCAAGGAACCGTCCCTGGGAAGGGTGGGAGGGGGGCTCTTGGTAGTTGGTGATTCGATCCTTAGGCAGGTAGACAGCTGGGTGGCGAACCCGCGTACTGACCGTATGGTGACTTGCCTGCCTGGTGCGAAGGTAGCGGACATTACGCGTGTTTTAGATAGGCTGGTAGATAGTGCTGGGGAGGAGCCAGTGGTCGTGGTGCACGTCGGCACCAACGATGTGGGGAAATGCAGTCGTGAGGTCCTGGAGGAGAAATTTAGGCTGCTGGGCAGGAAACTCAAGGCCAGGACCTCCAAGGTAGCCTTCTCGGAAGTGCTACCTGTTCCACGCGCAGGGCCGGAGAGACAGGCACAGATCAGGAGTCTCAATGCGTGGATGAGACGGTGGTGTAGGGGGAAGGGTTCAAGTTTGTTAGGCACTGGGATGCTTTTTGGGACAAGAGGGAGCTGTACAAAAGGGACGGTCTCCACTTGTCCCAAGAAGGAACCAGGCTGCTGGCGCTCAAAATCAAAAAGGTGGCAGAGCAGTTTTTAAACTGAATAATGGGGGAAAGCCGACAGGAGATGAAAAGTCTCTGGTTCGGGATGGCTCATCTCAAAGAGATGAAGGGGTAGCTATTACTTTTGTACAAGGAAATGGATTACAATTGTCCACTGAGACTGTGGCTAATGATAGGAACTGCCTGGCAAGGTCTCGAGGCAGCAAGAGGAAGGCTGTGGGCTTAACAAACGTGGGAAACTATAAGTGTTTATACACAAATGCTAGAAGTCTCCGAAGTAAAATCGGGGAGTTGGAATGTTTGGTGTTGGGGGGGAAATAGACTTTGTGGGTATTTCAGAAACTTGGTGGGATGAGGAAAATCAGTGGGATACGGTGATTCCTGGTTATAAATTATATCGGAAGGATAGGGGGGAAAGGGTTGGAGGTGGGGTGGCTCTGTATGTCAGAGAGGGTATACCGTCCAGTAAGATTGAGAGGGTAAGAGAATTGGATTCACTTCTGGAAATGCTATGGGTTGAAATAGTGGGTCCAAAAGGAGGCTTAACAGTGGGAGTTTGTTATCGCCCACCAGATCAAAAGATAGAGGAGGATTATAAAATGATGAATGAATTAAAGATAGCGGCTAGACGAAATAACTGTGTTGTAATAGGCGACTTTAACTACCCACACATTGATTGGGTCAATATGAGTTCTAGTCGGGAAAAAGAGATTGCGTTCTTAGACACTCTCAATGACTGTGCTGTGGAACAGATGGTCACAGATCCTACCAGGGGAGAGGCGATCCTGGATTTGGTCCTAAGTAACACCCAAGACCTGGTGAGAGATGTAAAAGTGATTGCACCACTTGGGAACAGTGACCATAATGTCATTGAGTTTAACATTTGTACAGATAGGGAGTTGCCCAAAAAGACTGACGCAACCACTTTTAACTTTAAAAGGGGTAACTTCTCTGGTATGAGGGGACATGTGAGGAAGAAATTGAAAGGAAGAGTGGAGAAGGTCAAAACCATTGGGGAAGCTTGGAGACTATTTAAAAAGACAATCCTAGAAGCTCAGACAAAATATATACCGCAAGTTAGGAAAGGTACAAATAGGTATAGAAAAAAGCCTGCATGGTTAACAAATAAAGTAATGGAAGCTGTAAAAGGTAAGAAGGATTCCTTTAAGCGGTGGAAAGCTAGTCTTAGTGAGGTTGATAAAGGGAACACAGACTATGGCAAATAAAATGCAAGTCTGTGATCAGGCAAGCAAAAAGGGAATATGAGGAGCATATCGCAAAAACATAAAGACCAACAATAAAACTTTCTTCAAATACATTAGAAGTAGGAAGCCAGCCAGGGAGGCAGTGGCCCTTGGATGACCAAGGGGTAAAAGGAGTAGTGAAGGATGATAGGGAAATGGCTGAGAAGCTGAATGCATTTTTTGCCTCTGTCTTCACTGTGGAAGAGGAGAAGTGTTTGCCCACTCCAGAAGCACCGATTTCGGGAGGGGGTTTGAAAGACCTGAATCAGATTGCGGTAACAAGAGAGGAAGTCCTCCGACTGATGGACAATTTAAAAACTAATAAATCACCAGGCCCGGATGGCATTCATCCGAGAGTTCTGAAAGAACTCAAATGTGAACTTGTGGATCTCCTGACAAAAATATGTAATCTTTTCTTTAAAATCTGCCTCCATTCCTGAGGACTGGAAGGTAGCTAATGTCACTCCCATCTTTAAAAAGGGCTCCAGGGGAGATCCAGGAAATTACAGGCCAGTCAGTCTGACATCGATACCGGGTAAGTTGGTGGAAACTGTTATTAAGGAAAGAATTAGTAGGCACATTGATGAACAAAAACTATTGAGGCAGACTCAGCATGGGTTCTGTAAGGGAAGATCTTGTCTCACTAACCTGTTAGTGTTTTTTGAGGGAGTGAACAAACATGTGGACAAGGGGGACCCAATAGATATTATTTACCTTGACTTCCGGAAAGCTTTTGATACAGTTCCTCATCAAAGGCTCCTAAGTAAGCTCAATAGTCATGGGATAAAAGGACAAGTCCTCTTGTGGATCAAAAATTGGCTTATAAATAGGAAACAGAGAGTGAGTATAAATGGGAAACGTTCTCAGTGGAGGGTGGTAAGCAGTGGGGTACCACAGGGATCAGTACTCGGTCCGATGCTTTTTAACTTGTTTATTAACGATTTGGAATTGGGAGTAAGCAGTGATGTCGCTAAATTTGCAGATGACACAAAGTTGTTCAGGGTGGTGAAAACCAGGGAGGATTGTGAGGCACTCCAAAGGGATCTGTTGAGGATGGGTGAGTGGGCGTCAACGTGGCAAATGGGGTTCAATGTGGCCAAGTGCAAAGTGATGCACATTGGAGCCAAAAATCCTAAATATAAATACACGTTGATGGGGTCTGATCTGGCAGAGACGGACCAAGAGAGAGATCTTGGAGTCGTAGTGGATAACTCGCTGAAAATGTCTACACAATGTGTAGCTGCAATAAAGAAGGCCAACGCTATGCTGGGGATTATTAGGAAGGGAATTGATAACAAATCAGCCAGTATCATCATGCCCCTGTATAAATCATTGGTGCGACCTCATTTGGAATACTGTGTACAGTTCTGGTCACCACATCTCAAAAAGGATATTATAGCATTGGAAAAAGTGCAGAGAAGGGCAACTAGAATGATAAAAGGGTTGGAACACCTTCCCTATGAAGAAAGGTTAAAATGCTTGGGGCTCTTTAGCTTGGAGAAACGACGGCTGAGAGGTGACATGATCGAGGTTTATAAGATTATGAATGGGATTGAGCAGGTTGAGAAAGAAGTACTTTTCTCCCTTTCTCACAATACAAGAACTCGTGGGCACTCTATGAAATTGCTGAGCAGTCGGGTTAGAACAGATAAAAGGAAATACTTCTTCACCCAAAGAGTGATTAACATATGGAATTCACTGCCACAGGAGGTCGTGGCAGCTGCAAGCATGGACAGTTTCAAGAGGAAATTAGATAAACATATGGAGCAGAAGTCCACCAGTGGCTATTAGCCACAGGGTATAGATGGGAACTCTCAATCTGGGGCAGGTGATGCACTCTATTCTTGGTGCTGGAGGGGGCAGCAGTGGGAGGGCTTCTGGTGCCCTGGCCCCACTGCTGGACCTCCTGATGGCACCTGGTATATTTTGGCCGCTGTGTGACAGAGTGTTGGACTAGATGGGCCATTGGCCTGATTCAACATTGGCTTCTCTTATGTTCTTATGTTCTTAAGCACCCGGAAGTGGCTCGACACTGTAGGAGCGATCAGATGACCGAAAAGTGCGGCTAGAACC